>MU223796.1:190100-221506 GCA_018584345.1 Thuja plicata
TATGTATATATGTATATGTATATGTATATGTATATGTGTATATATATATGTGTGTGTGTGTGTATATGTATGTATGTATATGTATACACACACACACACACACACACACACACATATATATGTCAGATATATCCTTAGATCTTGTAGAATATATATCTATATTATATATGTATGTAATATACTTTAAACTATGATTTAATATTATAAACTAGACCTTTATAAACTAGACCTTTTTATAATTTGATGTACATATATTATAGACTATGATTCCATATGCATACAATCCTCTTAAGATGAATACTCTTCATTTCCTATTTCTACTTTTGATTCCTTTCTTGTGATCAAATATTGAATACCCTTGTAATTCCCTATTTTCTAACAGTTTGTTGATATAATAATCTGTAAATCAATATTAAACTTTCCAAACCATATGCATTGTGTGTTCATTAATATTAGAATGGAACATATCTATTCTCAAAGGCTGAAATATATTAGAATAGAATATATCACTTAATATTAACTCCATATACTAACTTATCTAAACTCCTCCTTCCTACTTATCTCCTCTTCCTTATTGTATTTGTCGTAGGCGATATACTATTGCATTCACTTGTGCACAATTAGTTAATTAGTTTTGCACCAACCAACCACTCATAAGTCACTATTTTTTCCTCGTTTGAGTATTTCTAAAGTTTAGATATTTATTTATGCATTTCTATATTCTACAAATTACTTATCTCCAATATCATTGGTTGAATTTTTTTGGTGTTATAAGACCCCTTTTCGGACATTTCTATTGTTTTTGTGTTAATTTTATTTTAACCATAGTTTTGTAATGATTTAATTTATTTTGAAATTGTTATTTAATTTATAGTATATTTTTATGAGATACTATATTTTATATTTTATTACTATAAACATGTTATTTTCATTACAAAATTCAATTTCAATATATTTGAACAATATTATGATACATAACTATTATATATTCTAAAATATTTACTATATATATATATATATAGTAAATATTTATTACAATTTCTAATATATAATATATATTATAAAATACTATATCATATATGCGATATTACATGATTTTAGCCTTTACTTATTATTTAAATTCCACCTTACATTTAAAATTTATAATTATATTTTAATTTTTTACAATTATAACTAGAGAAACGAAACTATAATATATACAACATAACTTATGACATACTATTTTTAAAATTTTATACAAAGTTTCTTATTTAATTTTAATTTATAATAATAATAAAATTATTAAATAACTATTAAGTAAAATATATTTAATATTTATAATAAAATTAGAATTAAATTTACATATATAATTATAATTATAACTGATTACGGTAAATACAAGCCACTACGTGGCACTTGTTTCTTTTTATATTGATTGTCGTGTGACATGTATCCACTGCCTTTCCTTATTTATAGTTATATGTGCGTGAGTCCTATCTTTTCAGGAGTATAAGGCGCGACTTACACCCCTTGGCCAACGTGGACATATCCTTGTGTGAAAGTTGAGAAATAACCATCGGTGGTAGTATTATAGTATGATCGATATTATCAAACACCGTTGTTAATTATTAATTATTATATGAACATGTTATATATATTTATTAATACCATAGTAAAGATTAATGGTAAGGATTATAGATTAATAGTATGTTGTATATTAATAATTAATATTATATTGATTAAGGTTAATGTTTATATATATATATATATATATATAATTGATAGTGTTGATCAATCTATATATTGATTAATAATATATTATTATTTAATTATATTGATTAGAAATATTATATAGATTGATTGGCGTTACTTATAATAATAATATTGATTATATATTGATTGATATTAATGGTGTATTGATTAGCATGGTTAAGAAGGACTTGAACAAATTATATATGCATCAAAATATGTTGATATTATATATTGATATCGGCTCATGACATGTCGATGCTTTAATAAATATATACACAATCAAATCTAAAAGCATTAAGAGATATTATAATTGGAAATTAAATTCTTATGTAATATTTTTCAAGAAATAGGAAAAGGAAGTTTTGCTATGAAATTGTATGCTTTGGAGTGATAAGGTTAATATATTTTATAAATCAAAATAAGGTGTTGCATGGTTCTGTAAATCTATGTTTATATGGCATTGCAAAAGGTGCATTGTTGGTGGAAATTGACACCTTCAAATTTGATAGCATTTTATTATGTTACTAAATATTCGTATTCTCTAAACCAACCACATTGTGTTTGAAAAAAGGCATTAGAGACTCGTGTACTTGTATTATCAAAATTCTAATGGGATATCAAATGGATAAAGTTTAATAAAGAAATTTATTGGTGGTTGGAGGCATTGAATTGTGGAGGAATATTATCAAATTGAACTAGTAGAGCTGGCATCTAGGGTGACACACTTGTGGATAGTTGACCATGTCTACATTTATGAGTATTATTGATTAATTAGAATATTTTTTAGCACAAGCAATTTGGGGTGTTCTAAGAACATTCGATGGTCAAATAGGACATTTACATAGACATGATCCTTTTTTGTTGTTTTAAAGAGATTTGGTAGTCAATTAAGACATTTTTCTAGGCATGAGTAGCTTAAGTTGTTCTAGATGAGTTAGAAGATATGGTTGAGATGCTCATGCAAATTTCTATATGGGCTCATATAGTAATCCACATTTTAATGTTTATGTTCTTTCCTTTTTATCTTTTTAAAAATATAAACCTTGAGGGGGTGTTCTAAAAATTATATAGTTTACATGTTGTAATAAAGTCACCAAGTGACTTAATTTTAGCATTAAAATACTAGTTAACGGGGACATAGTATCTCAAATGTAGTTTAGAGATTTTTTTGAAAGTTACAAGAATGTAATTTTTAATATAGTAAAACCTTTTTATAGTTTTTTTTTTTGCAAATCTAAATGCTATTGATTTTTCCAATACAATCAAACCTAGAATTTGTCACTTTCTATAAGGTGTTCTACAACTAACTATTGGGCCTCTTAGTGACCAGTCTATCTTTGGTTCAGTTGTGGATCATTTTCTAACACATTCCTTGAGCAACACTATAAATGCCTAGGGATCCTAGTTTTTCCTACCTCTAACTAATCTGAACTTTGAGTACCATTTTTCATTTTTCATCGACCAACTAGGAGTTAAAACTAGGACCTCTTATTTGTTGACGGGGTGCTATATGATTCATATACTGACCCTCTTGGTGACCAGTACATCTTTGGTTCATGTATGGTTTATTTTCCAAAGTTAATTTTTGGCTTGATACGAGGGTATGTGCAGGATCATGGTGTGCCAAAAAGTGGTGATGTGAAAAATATGCCTTTTTCACCTGCCCAAAAATGCAAAAAGTTGTGTTTGACTTTTTAGTAGGCTTGGGTGTCAGTACACCTGGCCAAAGGAGACACCGAAGCACAAGCCACATCGGGTACCTAATAGGTATTAGGTACCCAATATATAATATGATTTTAAGCCAACAATATTTATTTTATAATATAATATAATATTTATTTATATTATTTAATTATATGATGTTATAATATAATATATTTTAATATTATATGATATTATATTATATTAAATATTATAATATTATACTATATTATATTATAATATATAATATTATTTTATATTTAAAATAATAAAACTTAGTTCAAAGGCTCCACGGGGAAAGAACTAGGAAGAAAACCCCGCATCTTAGCCTCATTACAATAATTACATTAATTTCCTATTCTCAAAGCGAGAACATGTAACCCAGCACAAATATGCTGTGAAGCATAACTTGGAAAGACTACTGACAGAAGCTAGCATTTGACGATACCCACCACATCCCCTGCCATGAATGTGCCCATAAATGTGTGAAAAATGCAAGACAATGAATTTGTTGAGTCATAAAATCGGGGGTGTGTATTAATGTTGATTCCACAAGCCATTTTGGCCACATTGATATCCCTTGAGGTACAACAGTCGATCTCACAATCACACTTAAGGGGAGTAATGTTCTCTTCTAATTATGTCATTTAATTCCCCATGAATACTATTACAATCTGCCATTATGAGCAGTTCAATGTTTATTGAATCACATCCCATATTTCTGAGGTAATCATCCACATGATTGTCTTCTTGATAGGTATGGGAAATGACATAACTTTTAAATTCATCCAGAAGTCGCCGGATCTAATTAAAAATATATCCCAAACTCCTATTAGATAACTTTTTGTTAATGCATGCTTGTATCACTATAAGTGAGTCACCTTCCACATGGATGCATTCAATTCCTAATGATTTGGAAAGAACTAACCCTTGAAGTAAAGCTGACACTTCAGCAATATTGTTTGTCCCAAATAGAATATCAAAAGATTTCATGGCAATTGGATGCCCAAATTCATTTCTCAAACACACCCCAATTCCCGACTTACCTGGATTCCCCCGAGAAGCCCCATCAAATTAATTTTGATAACACCATGATCTAGAGGAAGCCACTTCACCTTATTCATGTCCACTTTCTCAGAGGAGTTGTTCATATTAAAAAAGGATGGTAAGGTAATATATCTCCATTCCTTGAGCATTGCATCATCCCATGATCTAAAGTGAACCTGTGGTGATCCCAACTTGATGTTGGCAGAGACCACTTTAGATATTGAATTTTCTATAGTAAGTATCACATTCTCTACTGGTGATGGGGACTGTCTATAGATACGCTTATTGTGTTCCCACCATAATGCCCAAACAATCAAGGATGGTGAGCACTTCCATATTGGAGCAAGAAGAGAATTGGACTGAACTATTGGCCAGGATTCAAATAATTCATGTAGTAAATTGGGAAGTGGCATAGCATAGTTCAGTTTCTTAAGCATTAATTTCCAACATTCCTGTGCAAATTTACATTGCATAAAAACATGGTTTGCATCCTCAAACTCTCTCTGACAAAGTAAACATTTAAATCTTTGCGTAATATTAAACTTTTCCAGCCTGTCACTAGTTAAAGGTCTCCTTCTAAGGGTGAGCCATGCAAAATAGCCAGCTTTTGGTAGTGTACAATTGTTCCAACATAACAAATATGCTCAACTTTTAGTTCTAGAAATTTCCACATTACCAACTGCCAAGGTTCCTACCTTAATCAATTAATTACCTTCATGAGATGGGGGCCAAAACAAGCAGTCCTCAATAGGCTGAAAGAAAACTTGTCTAACACTTACTACTTCTTTAAATAAATTGCATATGATCTCAAGAATTGGGAGTAGTGAAGGATTTTTCCAAACCACTAAATGTGAATGGGGGTCCACATGATCCACATAGTGACAGACCTTAATCCCCCAATGTTGTTTAAAAATAGGAATTAGAGCCACTAACTGAGGATTATTAGCAAGTGGTGGTAGACCATTCCATGAATCCTCCCAAAAGTTAGCATTTTGTCCATTGTTGATCTCCCAAGAGACATAATCTGCATTAACATCTCTCGAGGCTACCATAAAATTCCAAATTTCTGATCCTTTTGGAAGGGAAGCTGCTGAAATGATACGATTGGGGTCCGAGGAATCCAGGTATTCCAACTGCATAATCTTACACCATGTGATGTTTGGTTTCTTCATCATTTGCCAAATGAATTTCCCCCCATATGCTTTGTTACGATGTTCTATGTCATGAAGGCCTACACCCCCTCTTTGTTTGTCTATTACCATCTCCTGCATGGATATTAATAGAATTTTTCTGACCTGTCATATTGTTGCACCATAAAAAGCTCGAGATGATATGTTTAATCTATTTGATCACACCTGGTGGGGCATGAAGAACTGAAATAAAATAATTTGGGATGGCAAATAATATTGATCTGATTAGGAGAATCCTGCCAGAAAGACAAAGCCACCTTACCTTCTAGGCAGAAAGTCTATTTTTAATCCTATCCACGGCTGATTTCCAGTAGCCTGCCTTATTAGCCTGATATTTATAGTAGCCTCATCTACTTTCGCCTTTATATATATATATATATATATATAATTTTATATATTATATTATATTATATGATATGATATATTATTACATTATATTATATTACATTATATTATATTATATTATATTATATATTATCATATTATATTATATTATATTATTATATAATATTATAATATTATATGTCAATTGAATTTATTGGGCATATGGTACCTATCAGGTACATTGGGGACCTGATGCATGTCCATATATTTACCCAAAAAGTCAAACCGATTGTCATTTTCATTTACAGCTTTTCCAAAAATATCATCAGATCCATCGTGTACACGATATTAATCATATATCTAATCTATCAACAATGATTTTCTTCCCAAATTCATCAAAAGGTAAGACAATTTTTTTAATCTTTTTTTGTAAGTTTTTTAGTTTTTTTATTAAATATAGGGTTTTTTAATTGAAATTTGTTATCTTTTGTGTAATTTATTTTAATTATATGAAATTGTAATTTAATCATACATGGCAGACAAAAATGACAATCTTGAAGCTGAAAACCCCCGCAAAACATTGATCCTGAAAACAAACCCCCTCAAAACACTCATGCTAAAAACTCTCCAGTTATGAACCCTCAGCCTCTAGAGGACCTCATAAGAAATCATTTGAATCAATTGAGGGGCATTCAAAATGTGTATGGTAATATCCCTGCATTATGCCCAATGTTGACCACATTGAACTCCATAATTGAAAATATGGAGCTTCAAGGCGACTCGAGGATTGAGAAGGAAGGTAAAAATGTTGTGGCCTCACTTCAAAAGGTGATCAAGGACATTGAACATATGAAAGAAAACTTTGATGGCAGAATTTTCTGCTTGAAAACTAACTACAAGAGGATTAATGACAATTTGATTGCCTTAGTCAACTTCAACTACAAGGTTATTGAGAGTAGTACAAACAATATTAAGGTATTGACTAAGAAGTTCGAGAAAATAAAGGAAGCTAAAATGCAATTTGTTGATCTTGAAGCTTCAGATAAAGGCAAAGATATACTTTAGGGGGATGAAAAAGGACCTAGTACCCATATGAGAGCTCACATCAAGAGAGAAATTGAAAAATAAAATAAGGAGCCAAAGGATATGAAAATGCTCTGTATGAACCTCTCACAATTTGAAGCTAAAGTTGTTAAAGCCTTGAAGAGCCATAATTAGTTCTTCTCTAGCTTGTTATTTTGTTTCTTTTTTTTATTGTGAGTTGGCTACCAATATTTTGATTGTTTGTTGATAGTTTGTTGATGGCAACATTTTGTAAATAGGGTTTTAGGTCCCTTCAAAATATGTTTGACCCTAAATAAAAATCATAACAATTTCATTATTTATGTACTTCAAAAAATACAAATACAAGTAATAGTTTTAAAATATAATTATTTATTATGATTTTATATAATAATGTAGTCTTTCACATTATTTACTCTATAATTTATTGAAAATTGATTTCATTTCCAAATAAAATACAATATAACATTTTTTAACTATATATTATTACCTTTTTGTCAAAATTTGTTGATAATCTAATAATCTAATTTAATAGAATCCTATAAACTTATTTTTTATTACATAGTAGTTAAATTTAATTATTAGCATTAATTATATCTTTGCAAATTATTTATTTATTTTATCATAATATTTTATTTTATATTGCTATAATAGCAACTTTCTCAAAATCATTGTTTTAGAACTATTTTTTTAGTTTTTAAATTATTTTTTAAATTTTAGAATTATTTACAAAAATTATATTTATTTGATGTGACTATTGAATTCAAGATCGATTAATCAAATTATGGATTCTTTATAAACAAATCAACTTCAATATTAACAAAATAAAGCACATAATAAAATCAATTCTCCATCTTCTTATCTCCATGAATTAGAAAGGCTTTGTCTGACAAAGACAAATTTTAGATGCGGCTCTTGCTACTCACAAGATTATTCTTTCTATGGAGAATAATTAAAAATCTTGTATAGTCCTTAAACTCGATATTTCAAAAGCTTGTGATATAATATCTCGATCTTTTTTATTTGTTGTCCTTATGATGTTTAGGTTCCAAGGAGAATACTTCAGTTGATAAGAGAATGTGTTTTTACTCTTAAGTGCTCAAATTTGTTTAATGGTATTCTAGAAGATTTTTCTCCTGTGAAAGAGGTCTTAGACAAGGGGATCCTCTCTCACCTTATCTTTTCATCACAAGCGATGAATTTTTTGGGGAAAATATTAACAAAATTAGATATTCAAATATCTTAAAGGGGTGCAAGCTACACCCTCTTTACCTCCCTCATCTCATCTATAGTTTGTGGATGATTCTATTTTTTTGGTTGTTCATCAATCCTAGAAGCTAAGCAGTGGAAAATTTTGTCGAGAATAAGTATCCTCAAATATATGACCAACATATTAATTATACTTAGGGACTCTTCTACTTATTCAAGGATGGTGTGGCCTCCAAAATAAAATGGTTAGAACTTTGGGTGTCCAACAAGCTTATCTTCCTACAACGTATCATGGTTTATCTCTTTCTACAAAGAATTTGGCTAACAAATTTTAGAACATGGGAATGTGGAGAGCATATAAAAGAAACTTGTGGGATGGAGAGGAAATATTATTATATAAGATGATAATTATTTGTTCCTCAAATATTCTTTATAAAATATCCTTGTATACTCTTTGCCTTTATTTAAGATTCCTTCTTTTAAGGGAAAAAGAATTGACCGGTTCCAAAAATATTCCTATGGAGTAGCACCAAGGAAAAAAAGAAGATTTCTTTAAAATGATTTGGAAAATTGTTTATAAGGTTGAGAAGCATCTAGGATTAGATATAAGGAGGTTACAACCCTTTAATAAAGTACTTCTTTCTAAGATTGGGTGAAATCCCATTTTGAATGAGAAAGATTTTCTATTATTGTTAAAGCTAAATATCTTAGAAATAGAGACCAGTGTTGCTTCATGTCTTCTCCCTCTATTCCAAAAGGCTCATTAATTTGGAACAACTTACTAAAAATAAGTAATTTATTAAGCATGGTTTGTGCTAGAGAGTAAGGAATTGCAAAAGGGTTAACTTTTTAGATGGTAATTGGTGTAACAACTCTCATCTATCTTATGTCCCTTCTTTTTTAGGATTGGTGGAACCTCTATTGAGGTGGTAAACAAATAAATGGATATATGGATGAAATGGTTCAAAGCCAAAATGGAAATACTTTCCTTAACTTCCTAATCAAAACAATAGGAGAAATGCACTATGTGTTCAATTCCTTAAGCATTTAGAAGATTGTAAATTTTATAGACTCTTAAGAGAAGATGAATATATTTGGATCCAAACCCCTCAATTTGTTTCTTTATTAATTCAACCTATAGTAGGGATATTAGTAAATCCTATTTGCCTAATTTTGATTTGAATCTAATTTGGAATCATGGGGTCTCTCCTAAAATTAATATTATTTTTTGTGTAAAAATTTTCATGCTAAAATATTCACTGTTAATGATCTTATGAAGAGATGATTTGAACTTGCTAATAGGTGTATCCTTAGCTGTGTTGCGAAAGAAATAATGGAGCATCTTTTCTTCTTCTATAATTATGCTAGAGAAGTGTTTGAAGATGTTTTTTTCTATGTTGGAAGTTTCTTAGATTTTTTTAAATACTTTCAAATATTTTATCATGACTTGGATGCATGATTCCCCCTTTTCTCATCATGTTAATAGAGAAACGTGGAATTAAATTCCCCTTCCTCTAGCTTGTGACCTTTGGAAAGAATGGAACAATAGAATTTTTAGAGAAGATATGATAAATAACAAAGAGGTGTTTTAGTCTACAAAGAGTTGGCTACAAAAAACATCAATGTGATAATTTAGGTCAAGCTAGAAAGCTTCCATTCCCCATTGAGTTAGAAATTAATCATTTATGGGAGATTAATCAATTCATGAATATGATTACACATAGTAAGAAACTTTTGTGAAAATATATTAAGTGGAAAATCTAGAGAAAGGTTGGGTTAACTAAACTCTGATAGATTTAATAAGTAGAATATTGGCCACATTGTGTATGGTGGGGTTTAGATGAGAATGGGATAATGACTGAATGTTTTTTCTTGAAAATTGGGGGTGAAAACTAACAAAAAATATTAAGCTCTTGCTACTTGGTGGGCTATCAAAAGGTCCATTTTGCTTGGTTTTTAGAAGGTGGACATTTTAGAATACTCCAAGTTGATCATTAAATTGCTTGATAAATTTATTGTGCATCCTTGGAAAATAAGAAAATCCATTGAACATAGTAGATTATTACTTCTCAATTTCTCTCATGTGAAGATCTCATATTCTTTCAACGAAGGAAATGGAATATCAGATTCTCTAACTAATTTGTGCCTTGAATTTGATGAATGAAATTTATTTTTGTTTGATGGAAACATATTACTTCAAATCAAATATTTTTTGTTTACAAAGTGACAGAGATATAGTTGTAATAACCATGTTAAATATTATCACATTCTCACCTAAGTTGGCATTTTTTTACAATGGAGATAATAAGTATATTTTTGAGAACTTGGGAGAGATCATTTTCACTATGTGGGGATGAAAAATATGCATGAATACTAACACTTATGCATATTTGAAGAAGAATGTGGAAGTCTATGTTACTTTTTATAATGGGGGGTTAAATATTTTTTAAGGGTTATGAAAAGACACAACGATGAACTAACTGTTATACACCAAATTTGCACCCTACTAGACTCGTAAGCCTAATGATCTAGTATAACATGGGAATCACTTCCAGGTTGTGGGACCTTTGCTAACTGAAGTGAAACCTCCAGATTCTAGGCTGGTTCCTCTTGGATAATCACCTATTTTTGCTCTTTAACCATGAAAAGTAAACTTTGGGAGGAAAAGGGATAGAAGGAGAAACTAAAAGACTGGAAGAAAAACTTAACCTACAAGGTGATGCACCGAAAGTGACATTAATCACAACATAATGACCAAGAACTAGCATGAAATTCTTGAATCAAAACAAGCACAAATTCATAGATAGGCTTGAAAAAATTATTTTATAGAGAGGTCTGGAATGAAAAGAGGCTATTCAGGGAAAGAGAAGATTTCACAAACAATAGCATATTCAAGGATATAGACATAGACTATGACCTGCAAACAAACATCCACTCCAGAAAATAGGTGCATAAATGAGACAAGATAACAAGGGATGAACAAAATCCACAAGATTATCTAAATCAATCACCCACAATAGCACACAAAGATGTAGAAAAGAAATAAATCACAACTTATTCAATACTCAGCCAGTATATTATGCTTTAGAGAGAGAAATACAGACATGAAAACCCAAAGATAGAGAATATGTCACAAACAGTCTTGCATAATCTAAACTTCAATGAGAGGTTATAAACGTATGAAAATCCAAGGGTAGAGAAAATGCCACAAAGAATCTCACATAAGCCTCTAAAAACTAACTACAAAAGCATTAAAAACTACTTATATACAACCTTCAATTAGATTAGGACTAAATTAGGGTTACAATAGATATACATTATACAATGCAGAAACCCTAAAATAGTCTTGTCTACCCATTAATGTATTTGGGAAATGTCTCTAAATTAGCCTTCAAAACATCCCATTTTTCCATAAATTCAAGCAGATAGATCAGATCGATCCATCTACCCTCTTTGTAAATTTAAAACATCGCCATCACCATTAAAATCCTGAGAAAGCTAGTTGAATATTCAAATTTAAATATAAATGGTCATAAGTGGCACGGAGTGCCCGATCAATGGTCTAGATTTGAAACTTTACCAACCTTAAAATAGAACCATCAATCCCTTTTAAGTTACCCACGAGTACAAGATCTGATCTTCCACATGGCACACAGGTGCGATGCCTTAATCATTAACTTTCTTCATCTTTACCCTTAAGGCATAGTACCCACCGTCCGATCAATTTTAACTTGTGTTACCTTTATCTTACCCTCTGGCACTGACCTCATATCTGACTTGGACACATGGAAAGAAGGCGTGTTGCCTCAATGGGTATACATCTTCATCTTGTTCTTCAAGGATTTATGCATGCTGTTGGATCTTCTTTAACTTTTTGTGTCTTTACTTCCTTTAACATGGGACCCATGACGTCATCATTGCTAGATGTCACCATAGCGCAATGCCTTGAAAACTATATCTCGATCACTTTTACTTTAAGGCTTTATGTCATCCACACGATCAAACTAAACTTGCTTGATCCTTACCTTTACCTTTCTTTCTTCAGCCCAACCCCACCATGGACACGTGGCATGCAGGCGCAATGCCTCAAAGATATATGTCGTGCATCTTGGTCATCAAGGCTTAACACCGACCCTTGGATCTGTCTCTCATCTAATCTTTGCCTCTAACCTTCCTCTGACTCATCTTTAACCTTCAGTACTAAATTCCTTTGTATCTCCAAGTCGCTAGATGCTGGCTTTAACTTTGGTTATATTGCGAGATTAAGCGACAACTATAAGATCAAGACCTGCATCGATGGCTCTCAATTTAACCTTGGTCAGTCCATCTTAAATTTACTTGACTTGATTTTAACTCTAGTCTATCTAGAGATCTGGAGATAAACTGAGTCGTTGAATCCTTTCTTGACCCTTGAGTTTATTTCAAGATCTAGCGACAATCACACAATCAGAACAAGATCAACGATCTATGCTGAATCTTGAGAACTCCCATGACTTATCTAAAACATTGCGAGATCTAGCGCTAACCCTCAGATCAAAGCAAGAAAAAAACTTGATCAATGTCATGTGCTAAATCTCCAGATGTTTTGGCTAACCTTAACTTTGTCTAGCAATCTAGCGCCAACCGTAGATCCTTTTCCTCATCAACGACCTGCACATAATCTTGAAATCTTTCATGACTTGTACCTTTCATTGTGAGATCTAGTAACAGCTGTAAGATCAAAACCTAAATAGAACATGATAAATGACCTATGCTTGTATCATCTTAAAATGGAAGCACTTCCATTTTGGTATGTTTAGCACCTTCATTTAGTGCGCTTGCATATTAGATTATCATTTAGGATGCATTTGTGTTGATTCTTCATGATTAGGTGAAATTAGGGTTAGGATCTTAGGGATTTTCCTTGGTTTCCCTCTCCATGACTCTATTTTATAGGAAGGAGCTATATGTGGGCCCTCCTATACCTCATCATACTCACTCTAGGCCTCTAGGCCTTCTTCCCATCATTTTGGAATGTTCCATCACCTTCCTAGGTCCCCGGCTGACCTGGGAATCTCACAGACACCAATAGGTGACCTGCCTGGAACCTCAGGTCAGGGTCAAAATTGACCCTAACCTAGGTCAAGGTTGAGGTCAACCTTGACCTAGGTTAGGGGTGAGTTCAACCTTGACCTAGGTCAAGGGTGAGGTTGACATAGACGTTTGTCGGGTGTTGGTCCCTGCTTTCAATTCTGGAGCTTATCGGGGTTCTAAACTTAAAATAGGTCCCTGGGTTTGGATGCAGAAGTGTTTTCTCTTATATCTAATTTAATTCATTCCCTCCTTGGTTGGTGATTGTGATTGAATCATAATTCAAGGTGAAATCTGAATTTGGGACCCTCGCATTCCCCTAGGAGGCCCATATTGTGATCTCTATATAAACACTCTCTTTTGCCTTCATTTGGTCATGAAATGAAATTGGGAGATGACATGATGCAATGATGATGCAAGTAAGCTAAGAGGATGATATAGAAGGACAAATCCATGAGGACATATTGATACATTCAAGAATTTTTGGTGGTCAAACTATGGTGGATCTCCATTGAAGCAAGAAGGTGCTATTTTTTATTAGATCTACCATTCTCAACATTCAAGCATTCAAAAGGACATTATCATGGGGTAGAAATTATGGATTGTGAATTGGTAGGAGTACTTTAGCCTTGGGGACTTGGTATGCTTTCTTTATCATGTTCAAATCTATGCTTTGCTTTCTCATTTCCATGTTATGTTAGGATTGTTAATCTAGAAGATTAGATATTGATATTACATGTTCAAAGACTCTTATCAAAGAGAAAACACACACACATATATACATTCTATCATTTGGCTATTCGTGGAGGTGGAGATCACCAAAACGGGGGTTTGACTAAGGCAAAACCTTATATAGCCACCCCAAAACCCTCTTTTCAGATATTTGTAGGTGTTTTTTTAAGGAATTATAGGTATAGGACAACAGATCTAAGACCAGATTTGGATACCCTTTTTAGCAAACTATCAGGATCTGAAAATAGATTTTCTGTCAAGGCAGCACTGGTCAGGGTCAAGATTATTGGGTTAGGGGTGAGACTAGTGGATCAAGGTCGACCTTTTTCATAAGACAAGGTTAGATCGGAAAAATATTTTTGGGTTTTGTTCTTCTTTGTGTTCCAGTTCTGAATCATACTTCATATTTTCTAGAAACAGAGTACATACCCCAGAAAACAACATTCTTTGGATCTGTTATGATATGAGGTAGGTATTTTATTCCTTATTTCTTTACAAGTATTCTCAAATATTTATCTTAATAATTAAGTGTATAGACTAAAATTAGACTTGAGGTCTCTTTACATGTGCAATCCCTATCATTTAGAAGATCTCATGTTCAACACCAATTTTAGATCTTACATTTTGGTGAACCCAACCTGAATTACAGGTGTTGTTTTCAGGAATTACAGGTATAGGATAGTAAATCTGAGACTAGATTTGGATACCCTTTTCAGCAAACTATCAGGATCTAAAAATAGATTTTCTATTGAGGTAGCACAGGTCAGGGTCGAGATTATTGGGTTAGGGGTGAGATTAGTGGGTCAAGGTTGACCTTTTTCATAAGACGAGGTCAGATCGGAAAAATATTTCTGGGTTTTATTCCTCTCTGCGTTCCGGTTTTGAATCATACTTTAGATTTTCCATAAATAGAGTACAGACCCTAGAAAATAACATTCTTTAGATCTGCTATGATATGAGGTAGGTAGTTTATTCCTTATTTCTTTACAAGTATTCTCAAATATTTATCTTAATAATTAAGTGTATTAGACTAAAATTGGACTTGTTGTCTCTTTACATGTGCAATCCCTATCATTTAGAAGATCTCATGTTTAACACCAATTTTAGATCTTACATTTTGGTGAACCCACAATAGACAACTCTTTCTTTTTGGTGTTAGATTTACATTTCACATTAGATATTGCATGCATATAGAAGTAGGTTTTCTTTTATGCTATTGCATTTATATTCCAAAATTCATAAAAATTATAAAATTTCTTTAAGAAAAAACAAAAATATTTACATGCTTGTTATTTTATTTTTGTGCTCAACATGTATGACTTTTGTTTAGAATACTTTGATGATGATTTTATTGTACAAAAGGATAGATCCCTTAATGAGGTACATGGAAGTGAGTGTACAAATGGTTCGAATGGGACCATCATGGATCCCATTCCCACTTCATCCTCCTCCACAATCTCTCTAATTGACTTTTACCATAGAGTGTATGCATGGTTGCCTTCATACCCCTGTATTTGCAACATTAAGATACCTAAAACTTTGATGATGGTAAAAGGATGTCCTCAAATAACAGTTACAGGTAAACCCAGAGATCCTTTGGATTTCTTTGATAACATGGATTCTGTTTTGCATGCTTATTGCACCCAAAATAATCCTCAACCTACTGTCCTAGCTACTTTACCTCCTTCTCAACCTACCCTTCCTCCAGCACCTAGGTTACCTTCTTCCTTTAAGGAATATGATTAGTTGAGAAGTTACACACTACTCCAGCTAAGATCTCTTTATGGGAATTAATTCAAACTTCTCCTACATATCATGAGGCGTTGTAAAAATCTTTATCCACTCTTCCCGCTCTGCCTCCTAATCAAGAGAACATTAATTTATTTTTGGAGTGCATGCATACTATGCCTTTTGTACCTCCTATTGTGTTTTCTAATAATGATTTACCTTCTGTTGAGGTGCAGAATCAATATGATGCTCTTATGGTTGTTGTCTCTATTAATCAGAGTATCATTCATAGAACACTAATTGACAATGGATCTGGGCTTAATGTTTGTAGCATGGATATGCTTAGGGAAATTAAAGCTGATCTAAAAAATATTCAACCATATAATATTCCTATTCATGGATTTGATAACATTGTGAAGAAAACTTTGGGTATTATCACACTACCTATCAAAGTTGGTCATGTTCTCCTCCACACTCATATCCATGTTATGCCAAGACCGCTCAACTATAATCTTTATTAGGAATACCCTGGTTACATACTATGCATGCTGTTCCTTCTACTCTTCATCATAAGGTGAGGTTCATTTATAACAATCTGATGTACACATTACATGTAGATGATGCGCCAAATCCTTTCTTGAATACGGAATATGCTAAGGTTCCTAAGCCTATACAACCTAGTGAAAAGTCTGAGCAACCACTTGAAGATAAAAAAGACGAGATTCCATCTTCTTCTTTGATGGAAGATGATTGGGGAACATTGGATTTCAATCCTTCTTTTATAGGGGAATACAAATTCTCAGAATTAGCATTTATGAAAGAGAAAAGTGAATTTGAAAAACAAGTGTTTATCCCTTCTCTGTTATCTGAAGAATTAAAAAGCAACTTTGTTGCTACTTCAGGTAATGAAATGATTGCGACAATCAAACTAGATTGCTATGACATTGTGACATATGCTACTCCTTTAACTCAATCTGATATGGCTGATAGATATGGTTATGGTTATCATTTACTAAAGAAATTAGGATTTAATGGAAAAGGTTGTGGTAAATATGAGCAAGGTATACAAGTACCCTTGGACAATGACGGTTGTGATTATACTTATGGGTTAGGATTTAATCCTTATAAACAACCATCCACTTTTCCTCTATATGTTAATCATATTTGCGGTGGACATTTGAAATTGGTTAATCTGCTTCTCCTTGACATGGATCAACAACCCAGTTTGGATATCTTTCCTAAGGATGAAGCCCTTGCTGATTTTTTAGGGGCTTACCAAGATCTACCTAGGTTTCATCACAAAAGGAGAAAACACTATTGTCTAAACAATGAAGCTTATTTTGGAGAACATGATGAACAGGATATTTCTCCTTCATCAATAGATCCTCCCATACAAAGTAATTTATTAATAACTAAGACCATTGAGGTTCAAGTAGATGAGCATGATTCTGAGAAAACAATCAAAATTGGAAAATGTTTGAGTCAAGATGAACATGATCAATTGGTTTCCCTCTTTCTTGAATATAAAGATATTTTTTCTTGGACATATTCGGATATGCCGAGTATAGATCCTAAGACTGTTACTCACAATATTGTTCTTAAACCTAACACTAAACCTGTAAAACAAAAGATTCGCAAGATGAATCTGGGCATTGCCTTACTAGTAAAAGCAGAAATTGAAAAACTATTAGGTGCTAGATTCATCCATTCTATTGATTATTCTAAGTGGATTTCTAATATTGTGGTTGTTTCTAAGGGGGAAAATAAGATCATAATGTGCACTGATTTTTGAGATTTAAATAAAGCATCCTTAAAAGATGACTTTCCCCTACCTAATATTGACATGATTATGGATTCAACAACAGGTCATGCTTTATTATCTTTTATGGATGGTTTCTTGGGTTATAGTCAAATATTTATTCCTATTGAGGATCAACTTAAAACCCCATTTATCACACCTTGGGGAACATTTTGTTGGGTCATGATGCCTTTTGGATTAAGAAATGTGGGAGCAACTTATCAACGTGTCATGACTTTGATTTTTCATGATTATATTCATAAAATTTTGGAAGATTATGTGGATGATATCTTGGCAAAATATATACAAAGAGAGGATCATGTGTTCATTTTAAGACAAATATTTGAAAGAATCAGGAGCTATAATATGATATTGAATCCTAGGAAATGCGCTTTTGGGGTAGATTCTGGAAAGTTATTAGGGTTTATAATCTCTAAGCGAGGCATAGAAGTCGATACTAAAAACATTGATGTTATTGTTAACATGCCTCCTCCCAAGAACATTTCTCAATTATGCAGTTTACAAGGTAAAATACAATCTATTCGTCGCTTTGTTTCTAACCTAGCTAATAGGACCGTTCCTTTTACTTTTTTACTCAGAAAAGATACCATTTTTTCTTGGAACCAGGAATGTAAGAAATCCTTTGAGCAATTTAAGGAATATCTTGCAAATCCTCCTATCTTACAACCTGCTCAATTTAATAAACCCTTTTATCTATATACTTCTGCTACTTCCAATGCTATAAGTGCATTGTTGGCTCAACATGACAATGAGGGAAAGGAAATACCAGTTTATTACATTAGTCAGACCTTATTGGATTACGAAACACGATATACTCAATTAGAAAGAAAATATCTAGCTTTAGTTTATGCTTGTCAAAAACTTTGGCATTACTTGTTGAATGTTGAGGTCAATGTGATTGTTAAATTTGATCCTCTAAAACATCTTTTTTCAAAAACTGATCTCTCTGGTCGTCTGGCAAAGTGGGTGATTTTACTTATAGAATTTGATCTCAATTGTATCCTTCAAAAGTCAATTAAAGTACAAGCTTTAGTTGATTATTTAGCTGAAGCTCCTTGTCCTCATTCTGATACAAGTGTTACCATAGTAGAATTCCCAGATGAGAATATATTCGCAACTAAACAGGAAGATGTTTGGCAATTATATTTTGATGGTTCTAGATGTAAGATAGGTTCTGGGGTGGGCATTATCTTGATCCCTCCTATGAAGAAACCAATCCCTATGTCATATAAACTAACTTTTCCTTGTACTAACAATATCGCGAAGTATGAAGCTCTTATAGCTGGCTTACGAGCAGCTTCATCCCTTCATATTAAAAATTTGGAAATTTATGGGGATTCACAATTAATTGTTGAAAAAATCAAAGGAGGTTATTAGACTAAGAATGATAAAATGACACAATATCAAGATTTGGCCTTAGATATTCTTTCACAATTCTCTTCTTATATGATTCAGACTTTACCTAGGAAAGATAATCAACATGCAGACGCCATGACAAGCGTAGATTCTTTGGTTTGTCTTGATAATAATGATGAAAACTTTCAATTCACTATACATACTCTTAAAAATACTGCAATTTTTGAGAAGGTTACAACTGATTGTTTTAACTTGCATCTTGATGAATGGTATTCACATGTCTTTCATTTTTTGAAAGATAATACTTTCCCAGAATCAGCAACAAGGAACACACATAATCATATTAGAAATCTTGCAGCCCATTATATTATTTTAGGAGATACACTTTACAAATGATCTTACAATGGTTTGTTATTAAGATGTCTTAACAAAACCGAAGTACCTGTAGCTTTAGCAGAAGCTCACTCTGGTTCTTGTGGGGGACACTTTGGTGGAAAATCCTTAGTTAATAAACATCTTAGAATGGGATACTATTGGAAAAAAATGGAGCAAGACTCCTTTATGTTTGTTAAAAAGTGTCCTCAATTCCAACAACATGGTAATTTAATCCACGCTCCTACTTGCGAGCTCCGTAATCAAGTTGCTCTGTGGCCTTTTAGCATTTGGGGTTTTGACCTTATTGGAAAAATCTCACCAGCTTCTTCTCAAGGACATGTGTATATCCTCACAGCTACAAATTGCTTTATGAAGTGGGTAGAGGCCATTCCCCTACATTCTACTACTATGGATGTTATTTGTGATTTTATCCTTAATCATATTATAGCACGATTTGGTATTCCTTCAATGATAGTTTTGAATAATGGTACTTCTTTCAAAAACAAAGAGGTCATGAAATTCATGGAGAAATATCACATTCAACATAGATTTTCTACTCCCTACTACCCTCAATCTAATGGTCAAGCTGAAGCATCAAATAAGGTTATTGAACAAATATTAAAGAAAATGGTTACCAAGCATGCAAAATATTGGCATACCCACCTTACTTATGCTTTGTGGGCCTATAGGACTAGCATTCATACGGCCACTGGTACTTCTCCTTAAAATATTGTCTATGGCACTGATGCTATTATGCCTTTGGAATTAGAAATACCATCTTTGTGTGTTTCATTTCATGGGATTATTGACAAAGATACTTTCCAGGAACAATGATTACAAGAATTAGAAATGTTAGATGAACAAGGAATAAATGCTTTAGAACACATTAAGGCCTATCATAAATCACTCCAGAAATAGTATAATCACAAGGTGATTGAATGGTCATTCTTGGTGGGTGATTTAGTCTTATATGAGAATCAAAGGAAAGTGAATGCTCTACCTGGAAAAAAAGGGAAGTTTATCCCAAATAGGCTTGGACCTTTTGTAGTTATTGAGGACTTCACTTCAGGTGCTTATAAAATTGCTGATATGAATGGCGTCCCTCTTAAGGAACCTATTAATATTATGCATCTCAAACATTATTATCCTTAACTAAATCTTTGTTTCTTCATGTATGTATGTGTTCCTTATAGAATAAACATTTTATAAGTTATATAAATTTGAATGCATTCATACACTTTTTTTCTTTTCTTTCTATTAAATTTTTTTGTGCATTGATGAAAATAAAAGTAATCAACCATAAAAAAAATTGTTCAAACAAAGTCTTTTTCATAAATAAACTTCTTCTTAGTTTGGTATGTATATAGCACATATGCCATATCTATAAAATTATATCTCTATACTCTGAGGTTCAGTGGCTCCCCACTCTCTCTGATCTATGGTGTGAGGCTGAGGATCTTGGAATGGTAGTCCATGTGTGGCTCCTCGATATACTCATCTCTTGGTTACACTCCTGGGATCTTTGGAGATTCACCATCAACTTCTCCTCTCTTTCTTTACATAGCCTCAATTCTTGTTGTACACATAGGAAGATATTTGCATGTCTTCCAGGATCCCTTTGTCCTATAAGGGACTCTTTCTCACTAGCTGGTAGCTATTTAGTAGGATATGCATGTATCCTTTAGAACCTTGGATACAAAACTCCTCCACTCCACTACACTCGCTGCAAAAAATTCAAGAGTTTTCTTTCAATACTTTTTTCTATAAACATATTTAATTAAAACATTCTAAATTACATATATCTTACCTGGATCTCCCTCCTGAGTATCATCGAAGGATATAGATGGTGGGGGCATGGAGCAGCTGCTCTCTCCTCTCTCACTATGTCTGGATCTAGGTGGTGGTGTCTCTATGTGTGCTCGGGGAGGTCATCGTGATCTCAAGGGTGAAATATAGACTGCATGATCATTGGTATTTGTATTGTGGCCAGGGGCATCTCCTCTACCATCTCCTCTACTCTCTCCTCTTCTCTCTCCTCCATGGGATCTCCCTCAGGAATGGGCTCCTCCTCATGATCCTCCTCCTCCTCCTCTGATACATCACTACCCCGGTGCATCCTCTCTGAAAGACCTGGATCACCCATAGGGTGATCATTAGGGAAGATAGGATGGGTCCCTTGTAAACTCCAATATCTGATATAATCTCTTCTAGCACCTGAATAGGATGTCTCAGGGGCTACCTCTATATCCTCGGTCTCATCTGTCGCACTATCTACAATATCTGCTACTGTAGGTTAGCGTATGGTGTCAGGTCTATGATAGTACCTCATCAGGTATGTGTATCAAGGAACTGTCCAAGGGAATCCCTATATCAGATCAAACTATCTCATCACCCTATCATAGTAATATGGCATCATGACATGATTAGTGGGAACCTCTAACAGTTTACATCATTGTGAGTATCTCAACTGATGCCAATTTTCTGGCCACTCCATCATCTGTAAGTAAGGTCTCCATATCACATCTATACCTGGTACACGGTCAAGGCATACTCTCCAAAAGAGGATATCCCCATACTGCCAAACATCTGCTAGCAGATATGCAAAGGCTCTCGATGTTCTAACATCTATCATCACTAGAACACCCTATGGTTGTGTACATGTGTAGTGCTCAAACATCTAAACCTATAACAAGGTGCATACTGTAAGACTCTCTCGCTGATATCTCACTAGCTGACTTAACTCATGGTAAAGATGGGCTAACATGCTGCGCCCCCATGAGAAAACAACTCTATCACCCTCCATCCTATGCACGAGGTCAGTAAATGATGCTAAGAAAACTTTACCCTTCGTGTTGGGTATCACAACCAATGAAAGTATACATAGCATCATGTTCTGTACCAAAGTCGTCGAACCTGCTAGTATAGATGATAAGGAGATCTGATCTGATCAGGTCCTCATCTATGGTACCCATCCCAAACAATACTCTCCATCTCCCAATATCTCTGGTGGACTCCATGGTCCTCTCAGTTTGACAGGCTCGCCTTGGATCAGAAGTCGTAGAATCTTGTACACATCCTCTAGTGTGATCGTGATCTCCCCTGAGGGAAGATGGAAGGAACAAGTATCCTCATCACACCTCTCTACCATGGTAGAAATCATGGACCGATGGAATCTCATCTATGGTAGGAATGCTACCCAGTATAATCCTACATCTCTCAAAATTTGTATCTCATATGGTTGTAGCTCAGACATGCTCTCTTTGACAGTCAACAGTAACCCTCTGAAGGGATGCTCTCAAAGACAGATAGGGTCCTGTAAGCACAGAAAGTATCATATCAGTACTCTATCATCAGAAAAATACTATACCCACTTGACCTAGTCAAGGTTGACCTTTTTGGGTCAGGGTCAACATTTCTGGGTCAAGTTCAACCTTTTTGGGTCTGGGTCGACCTTTGTGGGTCAAGGTCGACTTTCACCCCAGAAAGGACATGATCTTCCCAGTCAAGGTCGACCTCATGAGGTCAAGGTTGACATAACTAGGTCAGGGTCAAAATTTTTGGGTCAGGGTCGACTTTTCTTATAAAACATGAATTTCTCAATCTTAAACATCAAAACAGGGAACTTACCTTAGGTAGTGGTTGTCCGTTGGCCAGATGCTCTCTCGGGACCTCCATACGGCTCGCTCAAAATTCTCCTCTCTTTGGCATCTTGTATCCTTTTCCAACTTCTACAAATGGTAAGAATGAGAAGGTAATTGTCTCTTTCTCTTATTTATAGCTTCAAATTAGGCTTTTCTTAGGGTTTCATTTGAATTTACTTAGGTCAAAATTTGGATTTCCTTATACATGCATTTAGATAGACATTCACTCTCTTCATCATAACTTGAGTTTGGTAGCTCTGTCTTCAGTGTCATTAGAAGTGTTGGAATCATGATTCAGATACCCAACCTATTAAGTCAGTTTTGGAAGGTTTAGGAACCTTCCAACTAGTTTAGGAAAATAATTTTCAATAAATTGCATATTTAGTGTATAGAATTTACCTTATCACCTTGTTTCACCTTTCAAGAATTAGTAAGCCAAAACATGGGGGGAATAAGGGGTTTTATAAACTTCTCAAAATCATTGTAGTAAGGCTTAGGTGCTCTATGTATCTTTCATTAACCTTGTGTTTCAGGTTGCGGATACTAATGGTTTCTTGCAGGATCTCTACATTGAGGACTTGGTTATATCCTTTTTACTTTGTGATGTTTTCTTAATTTAGCTTGCATACTCATGTAGTGTCATATCTAAGATAAAGTGGGGGCTAAATGTATCATCTTAAAATGGAAGCACTTCCATTTTGGTATGTTTATCACCTTCATTTAGTGCGCTTGCATATTAGATTTGCATTTAGGATGCATTTGTGTTGATTCTTCATGATTAGGTGAAATTAGGGTTTGGATCTCAGGGATTCTCCTTGGTTTCCCTCTCCATGAATCTATTTTATAGGAAGGACCTATATGTGGCCCCTCGTATACCTCATCATACTCTCTCTAGGCCTCTATGCCTTCTTCCCAGCATTCTGGAATGTTCCACCACCTTCCTAGGTCCTCGGCTGACCTGGGAATCTCACAGACACCAATAGGTGACCTGCCTGGAACCCCAGGTCAAGGTCAAAATCAACCTTGAACTAGGTCAGTTTCAAGTTCAACCTTGACCTAGGTCAGGGGTGAGTTCAACCTTGACCTAAGTCAAGGGTGAGGTCAACATAGACCTTTGTTGGGTGTTGGTCCCCGCTTTCAATTCCGGAGCTTATCGGGGTTCTAAACTTAAAATAGGTCCCCAGGTTTGGATGCAGAAGTGTTTTCTCTGATATCTAATTTAATTCATTCCCTCCTTGGTTGGTGATTGTGATCAAATCATAATTCAAGGTGAAATCTGAATTTGAGTCCCTCGCATTGCCCTAGGAGGCCCATATTGTGATCTCTATATAAACACTCTCTTTTGCCTTCCTTTGGTCATGAAACAAAATTGGGAGATGACATGATGCAATGATGATGCAAGTAAGCGAAGAGGGTGATATAGAAGGACAAATCCATGAGGAAATATTGATACATTCAAGAATTTTTGGTGGGTAAACTATGGTGGATCTCCATTGAAGCAAGAAGGTGCTCTTTTCTATTAGATCTACCATTCTCAACATTCAAGCATTCAAAAGGACATTATCATGGGGTAGCAATTATGGATTGTGAATTGGTAGGAGTACTTTAGCCTTGGGGGCTTGGTAGTATTTCTTTATCATGTTCAATTCTATGCATTGCTTTCTCATTTCCATGTTATGTTAGGATTGTTAATCTAGAAGATTAGATCTTGATATTACATGTTCAAAGACTTTTCTCAAAGAGAAAACACACACACACATATATAAATTCTATATTCAGCTATTCATGGAGGTGGAGATCACAAAAATGGGGGTTTGACTAAGGAAAAACCCTATATAGCCACCCCAAAACCTTCTTTTTAGATATTTGTAGGTGTTTTTTTGGGAATTACAGGTACAGGATACAAAATCTGAGACTAGATTTGGATAACCTTTTCAACAAACTATCAGGATCTAAAAATAGATTTTCTGTCGAAGCAGCACAAGTCAGGGCCAAGATTATTGGGTCAGGGGTGAAATTAGTGGGTCAAGGTTGACCTTTTTCATAAGATGAGGTCAGATCGGAAAAATATTTATGGGTTTTGTTCTTCTCCGCATTCCAATTCCGGATCATACTTCAGATTTTCCAAAAAATAGAGTACAAACCCCAGAAAACAACATTCTTCGAATCTGCTATGATATGAGGTAGGTATTTTATTCCTTATTTCTTTACAAGTATTCTCAAATCTTTATCTTAATAATTAAGTGTATTAGACTAAAATTGGACTTGAGGTCTCTTTACATGTGCAATCCCTATCATTTAGAAGATCTCATGTTCAACACCAATTTTAGATCTTACAACACTGAATCTCTAGATTAAAAGAGCATATTTCGTGTTATCCTGAGATTAAGAGATAAAAGGTCATGCCAAGTCGCTGGATGAAATACAATATTCCCTCCCGATTGCAAGATTAAGAGATAGACAAGAAGAGGCCAAAGAACACATGACAAAATAAGAACTTAAGTGGCATAGAAAAGTAACAAAGAGTTAGACTGGGCCACCAAATAAATAGGGTTTAAGGGCATTCCCTAGGATTTTTAAGACATGAATAAGGGCTAAAACTAGACCAAGAAACATGCATAGAAAAAGATAAAGACCATGAATCATGATAGAAACATACAAGCTGGGCTCTACCCTTGTGGGAGCCTCATTTTCTCCACTCGTAGCCAAATTTGGACAGGATGGGGAAATTTGGGTAACACTAACAACTCAATTGTGAATAGTTGACATATGGGCCGGGTTCATATTAGTGGGGTGAAGATGAAGATTAATAAGGACCTCATTTGGTTTAATCTATAAAAGATAGAAGGTGCCTCATCTTAGTCAAATGAATTATCATGATTATATCAAGTTATTTCTAAAAGCTGGTGAGAAGTTGAATAGGCACCATAATGGCTAAGTTGTGAAGATTCACGCACTCCTTGATCCATGGTAAGTTACCATTTTATAAATATTTTACTTTATAGGCCCACTTTGTTACTATTAGTGACTATCTTTTTTCCCGCTCAAGCTATCTTAGAGATGGGAATGCTATTAGATTTCTTTTTTCCCTTTTTTCTTTGATGGAAAAATGGATCACAGAAGGTGATTATCCACCCCTTTCCTAAAGTTTGATGTTTGCATTGTATAAATTTAGCTTATATGTTACCTCTGCGTCCAACTCAAACACCCTTGGTCCTTTTGAAAATCTTGGGAAAAATTAAAACACTAACTTAATTGACAAAGAGAAGAAATAAATTGTGCTTCGTGAAGATCTCCCTAATGTTCTAAGAAATGTCATTGGTATTTCTTGTCCACCTCAACTTCCAACAAGAAGAAAATTGCTAAGGATGTTAAAGAGGCCAAATGAAATAACACGGCTAATGAATGTGGTCTAGAAAATATATTTATACCATTCAATGAAAAAGGTAAATCTATTATTAACCTCCCATAAAAAATATTGGTATATAAGAAGTTCAATATCTTAAGGGGAAGTAGTCTAATGATCAAGTAATTTTTTTGTTTCCACTGAGTCTATGCTATTAATATTTTTTATGGGTAAAATACATAAGAGAATGTTTGGCCTCTTTTAGGGGTAGGAGATTTGCAAGAATTACCAAAAAAAAATTCTATTGCTAGCAAACACACTATTCTAAAAACTAACGTTAATAATGGTAAAGAAGATAATTTTAATGATTCTATGTCCTTGGACAATAGTGTTACTCTCTCTCTCTCTCTCTCTCTCTCTCTCCTCAATATTTTTAATTTATATATGTTGACTAGAAGGACATTCTTAATGACATGGATGCTCTCAAAGGTCTTAAAAATATAAAAAAATATGTTGATGAGGATAGAGAGACAAATTAAAAAGAGCACACTACTTGTAAATATGAACATTTTTAGATATATCTCAAAGTGATTGGGGATCTTTAGGCCAGGGTTGAGAACTTGAAAAAAATATAGGATAACTCAATTGAATTACCAAGTTGCTGAGATGAGTGGGTCAATATTCACAATTGTTTAAAATTTGTAAATCATTAATCTAGAAAATGCAATGAATAAGCTAGTGAGTGTCATTGATGGTTTGATGAGGAAAACTATAGAGGGTGTTGTTATACTTCAAACCAAGATGGATAAAAAGAATAAGAAGCAAATAAAGTGGTTGATTTAAATGACAGGTCACAGTCATGATGAAGATCTCCAAAGAAAAATTGAAAGATCATTATAGGATGGCACTATCAAAGTGTTTTCTTGGGAGATGTCACATGGGTACACTTGGTCAAGGTAGTCAGGTGAATGAAATACCTTCAAGATTGGGCTGGAAAAAATTATGGCAAAACTAGAAGAGTAGAGAAGAAGAGAACCAAGAGCATAAATTGATGATTAGGTGGGATCAGCAACAAACCCAGGTGGTTCCCCTAGCAGTAGCAGGTCCAATTGATGTTGCAGTGCCAAATCCACTCCCATGGGAAGAGATAAAAATATACAAATGGTCTGATGGATCATTAGGATGGACAACATGGTTCATGGAAATCAAAGATAATCTGCCTTGATATTACTAATAGTTCTAATCTTATGAGATGAAGAAATGTATATTTTGTAGCTTTTTGTATCACATGTGTATCTATTATTATACTTAGTATCTGATATAGTGTTGGACATCGAACGCCACTGATATATTGTTGATATTTTATAAGATCTCAGAATTAATCTAAGATTTTGTATTGTGCTTCTCTTTTAATTAATAGAAGAAGAAAAAAAGCACAAGGAAGACAAAGAAGAAAGTCCTTTCTCATGGAATTGTTAATTGGGATGACACTATTGATGCTATAATTTTGAACTGGAATTCCCTTTATGAAGGTCTTTTTCTATCTGTTTTCTATACTATTATGTCATGTTGTTTAGTCT
Organism: Thuja plicata; assembly: GCA_018584345.1. NCBI lineage: Eukaryota > Viridiplantae > Streptophyta > Pinopsida > Cupressales > Cupressaceae > Thuja > Thuja plicata. The sequence goes on from MU223796.1 coordinate 218,012, forward strand.
TTTGGGATGATCTACAAGCAAGTATTTTTTGGTTATTGTCTCTCTCCACAATCTCCCATTTGAAGGACCAAGGTAAAAATTGATAGTTCGCAACTATTTTGAAACAACAACCACAACACAAAAGATGTAGAACCAACATGTTGCACTTGCACTATAACATACATAAAAAATTGTTGTATGGAACACAATGACAAGAATATAACAACAATAGAAACAACCTCACCTTTGTGAAATTAAAGAGGCACTAGCAGAATACTAAACATGTGACAAATCAACTATGATGAACTTATGAGAGGGGACAAAAACCTACCAATTTCTAACCCATAACCGTATTCTCTTACAACACCACACAAGGATAGGGTGATGGAAACACTATCCTCCAATCCATACCCAACATACATTTACAACACTTACAATAAGCTCAAAACTAACATCGATGAAAAAATTCCTTATATCCAACAATGCTTGAATAAATGACGACATTATCAATTTTGATACAAGGAGTAGGACGAGGGTACAACATCATGTCCATAATTTTATTTCATTTATCCAATACAAATCACAATATCATTTAATTACAACATAAATACTAATGCACATATTCATGAACTAAATATAATAATAAATTGATAAGCCAACGTCATACACACATCTTAAGAAATATCTTTATAATGATATACATTAAATAATAGCGTCAAAATGTGATCATCTAGCATCACAATATACACATGTCAAGTCATTCAAAATAACATCTCATGTTAAGACTAGGTAGGCATTACACTCTCCTTGATGTTATGCTTTACTTTGTAAGGTTTGGGGGGGCTTCTCACTCATATAATGAAAAATAATTGTTCATTCTAGTGAACAAACTCATCTTCAACTAAATTAGTCGTAAATTTTTTTACTATGACACGATCAATATCGACCTTAATAACTATAGTATTCATCAACCTAGTAAAATTAGAAATTGTTGAGCTTAACCTTATATTATCTAGCCTAGATTTGAATTACTATAAAGACTCATCTATCAAAAAAATACCAAATAATTTTATTAAATATCATGATTCATCTATAAACCAAACAACAAATAATTTTATTACAATATGATGAGGAGAAACTCACCACTAGATACAACATTTACGTAGTTTAATATGAAGCAAACTCAACTTCAACTATATTATGAAGGTATTAATGTCTCTCAAACTCAAAAAATCAATCTAGGAAGGCTCTTTACTAACTTAATGTTTTCTCACTAATAGTAAATACATATTTGTTCTAAGGAACAAACTCAACTTAATCAGAACAAACTCAACTTCAACTATTATAATCATAGTTGTGCTTGGTGAGAATCAACCTTGAAGCTAATATCAACCCTAATAACTACAATCTTCATTGACCCAATAAAAGTGATACATCACGAGTGCAAGAACTTGTTGATCTCAAACTATTAGTCAGTTTCCCTCTAAATTAGTATATTATAACTCACCTATCCACTAACCAACAAATACTATTATTACAATACTACAAAGAGAAGTACTCGCACCACATGACACTTGTATAAATTAAGGTTCACTGGGCATCTCTTGCATGTATTTACTTAACTAACATACCTATATTTAGGGAAATATATGTAGTATACGTTGAGAGATATCATTCTTGAGGTGCACATTTTATTTTTCCATTATTTCACTTAAATAAAAAATAACTTAACTAAAAAAATATTTAACTTTTTGTTCAATAGATAAATATGTTTCAAATAGGTTTCAAGTTGCCTTTACGATTTAATTAGGTTAAGTCATACTATTATAATTTAATTAATCTTACAATTTAATTATGTTGAAGGTTTAGCTTATGGGACAATCAATGCTACAACTAAAACATAAACTAATTAGGGTTACAAGAGAGGTAAGATTGATTTAATTCTAGTCATGGATAAACTTTAGTTAGTTGTTCAAAAATTGTTCACACAAATTACAAACTACCATAAGTTTCTCAATTTTAATAACTCGATAAAGAAAATCATGTGGACTAAAGCTTGATTGATCTCAAGAAATTTGATAAACCACAACTATAACTCAAATCTTGGACACTTATTAATTCAATACTAAAATTTATAATTGTTAAAATTTGGGTTTTATTATTTAAAATTAAATAGAAAAATAAGTGCATTCTTATTCTCTTGACAAAGAATGTTACAGAAAGGGTAATATACCGACATGATATTAACATTTAATTGATGAAAATACTAGTCATTAATAAGCATCATATTTAGTCTACATAACAATAATCTCTAACCGTCAAAAAATAATTTTGAATTTACACAACATTTCATTCACTATAATGATTTCTAAAAAAATTATCTTCTATAAAGACAAGTACTTACACTACATGTGACACTTGTTTAGATCAAGATTAATTAATATAATCTTGCCTATACTAACAAAGGAGGGGATGTTTGGGTTTTAGTAGTGGCATTAGAGTTAAAAAGGGTTGCTCTCTTTCCTCCACTCTATTTTTCCTCACTAGTAAATTTTACCCTATTTTTCGATGAGGAATAGTCGAATGTTCGACACCCATTGGTTGCATAGACGACTATAACTATTGTCAAACTTTTTTCATTGCTTATTCTACAGGAAAACCCATCATTGACATATCGACCTACTTAGTGGTTGAATTATCGACTGAATCTTCACCAAAAAAATTGCCTGAAGCTGGAAGAATTTCAGATCAAACCTTTTATCTAAGCGGCCAACGCTCGCCAAAATTCTGACCACCTTTGGTCACAATTAACGTCGAACATATAGCAGTCTCGTCGAAACATCAAACACAGTGTGTCTCTTTGTCAACCACAGTTGGCCAGAATCAACATCGAACACATATCAGTCATGTCAAAATATCATACACAATGTCTCATTTTCTCGACCAATGTTCGTCACCATCGATGTTGAACACATAGCATTCTCGTCGAAACTACTGATATAAGAAAGTCGAAAAAGTGACCAATACAAATTTTTGTTTATATATATATATTATTGATGGGTTTGTAAATGATTTCTCTATATTATATTACAGAGATTTCTCTTAGAGGTTTGTAACAAGGAAATGATGAGTTTGTAACAAGGAAATGATGAAACATTTGTATAATAAAATCATCACAATCATAAGCAATCATGATAACACATGATCTCACCTTAGCCATCAATTCTAAGACCTTAGCCCTCTTAGCCCAATTGCATAAGAAATAGCATGTTTGTGTGCAGTACTATTGCATGTATGTGTTCACATATCTAGGTGCTCCACCATCATAGGATCATTCTAATGTGGACATATTTAGATCATTCTAGTGTGGGCATATTTGACTAGAGTTAGTTGTGAAAGATCTAAATGAATATCCTGAAGTACCTGCAGGTGGTTGGGAAAGATATTAACAAACATCCTAAAATGCATGTAGGTATAATGTTTGGTTATTGTGGTCATTTGAGATACAAAGAGAGA
>MU223796.1:260444-274249 GCA_018584345.1 Thuja plicata
TGCTAGGTTTGTCACGATTCATTTGCTAGGTTTGTCACACAAAATCCATATGCAATTTATTCATCTCATACGAAACAAAGAAACCCTAATTGGGTTACTCGAATTGAAAACTAACAACACTTTGTAACCCATATTGTTGCAAATTAACAAATAGTTTAATGCGGGATAAACACAATACAAATAGAATGAGAACATGACATGTAAGTCTATAAACTATTCATCGATACCAACCTAATTTTGTGTAAGTCTGAAACAAAACTACCTTCCGTTTGATCACGCATAGATGGTGTTGGTTCAATCACTTCAACGCATATGTACTTTGTGCCTTCTATTTGTGCCCTCCTTCAACTCTTCTTCACTTCATAATCACAATGAATTGAAATGAAACCTTTTTTTTAAGTTATATTGATCTTGTTTGTTGCAATTATGACAAAATGTCTTGGTTGTCGTAATTTTGACCAACACGGGAATAGATTAAAAAAAAAATCAAAGTTTTCCTTCCATATTCTGACCAAGCAAAAAGAATGTAATGCATGGTGGTAAATTTAGGTTGAAATTTAGGGTCAAATGTACTAGTGCCTATATGTTGATAAACTTTAAGAGTGGCTAAACAAAACTACTCGGGAAGGTTTTCAACTTGTAGGGTATGTTGTGAAGTTACTTTTATATGAGGGTGATCTTATCCTAATTATGAAAACTTTGAATGATTTGAGAGAACACTTGAAGACACCTAATTTTTTTTCTATGAGGTTAGAATGCACACAAGCAAGACTAAAGTCGTGATCTTTTCTTTGAAAAAAGGGAAGCAACTAATTAACTTCATGTTTAAAGGTCGCATGTTGGAGATAATGGAGGAATACAAGTACTTGAGAATTGATTTTCACAATAAGCCCAACTATGAGACTTGTAGTTAAAAAAGGATTTAAAAAGGGTGGAAGGATTCTTATCTCTTGCAAAAGACATGCATGAAAACAAAGTTGTGGGAATGGAAAACCAAGAAAACCCTCTTCAGTTTGTTGGTATACCAACAATCCTTTACACTTGTGAGATTTGGGGGAGTAGCATGTCAAACTAAAAGTACAAACAATTAGAAAGAATCCAAAAGCATCTAATCATTAGTAGTTTCAAGTTTAAGTGAAAAGTTCCTTATTAGATTCTTTTACTAGAAGCATGAATGTTTCTAATGGAGACCTCAACAATAGTTTGTTTGTTAAGTTATTCTAAAAAGTTAAAACACGTGGATAAACAATGCTAGCCCAAACAGTTGTTGATGAGGAATTAAAATAGAGGAAGATAAATTAGATGAAGCAGAACAACAAGTGGATGATCAAGTGAGACATTATTTGCAAGATTACCCTAATAATAATGAAGTAATAAAAAAAGATTGTGTTCAAAAAATTTAAAACTACCATGTGGACAAAACAAAGTGGTAGGAAAAAGTTCATTATATTGAAGAGTTCAATGCCTTGGGGGGTGCATGGTGAAAAATATTACTTCAAGGTGAAAATTAAGGGAAGGCTAGACTTCTAGTTGCACAAATTAGAATTGGGTCTCAACATCCTAGATGTGAGATGGGTGAATGGACAATCTTAAAGGAAGAGTGGGATGAAAGAACTTGTATTTTCTGCAATAAAAGGGTGATGGAAACTAAATAACACTTCATCTTTAAGTGCGCAATATATAAGAATATTCATAGACTATACGAAAACAATTTGAAAGTGAAAAATTTAAATGAAATATTTGAAGAGACAAGACTTCACAAAATTGTACGCTTCTTCATCAAGATCTACTAGAAGAGACCACAATGAAAAGAACCTAAAATTTTTGACTATGATGCTCTCCATCTTGGAGACTACGGGATAGGACCCGCTACTTGAACATGTACCCATTGTTGTGAGGGTTGTTAGCAGTTTTTAAACCAATGACAATACCAATACAACCTATTGATTGAACAAGAAGATACTAATTTTTATGTATTTTTTTATTAATAATTATAATAGAATAAATCATTCAAATTTTATATAGCATTTATCATTGATTTACTAAAATCAATACAAGTAATGGACAAAGTACAATCATTGTGTGTTTATAGTCAAACAATATAAAATGTTATTTTTGAAAACTCAAATTACTCTAGAAACAATATAATGAAATAGGTATAAATTACTATACTTGATATTGTATAATTTTTAAAAAATAGTTGTCCAAACAGAGGACAAATTAGTCACCTCATTACATGTTTTCTTACAATTTTAAAATAATAGTTGTCCAAACAGAGGACAAATCAGTCACATGCTTTCTTACAATTTTGCAGACAATGCAATAAAATCATTACTTGCTTAGCAAGCAATGACTAATGTACACATGCTCAACTTCCAATCCCATCACATATATAAATAAAAAGGATTTTTTTAGTCACTCATCCAATCTTCTCAAATTGGAGATTTCAACCACTAGATTTTGAGTACCTGCATCATAAATATAAGCAGCTATGAGACTCGCCATTCCATTCTAATCAAACATTAAATGCAACACCATTCAAAGTCTTCTCTTGAATCCACTTCAGCCAATAAAACTCTATAATTTGAAAGCCACAGATCACTACAAATTTCCAAAATTCAAATTTGGAGGGAACAACAATTCTATTAATACAACCTACGGTGGCATAATTCCTTTTCATTTGTATTTACATTCTGAAAGTGCAGAGTATAGAGTTCTTTTCATTTGCATTTACATTCTAAAAGTGCACAGAGTATAGAGTTCTTTTTAGAATACCATAGTTCTTTGCATTAGAATATCACAGTTCTTTGCATAGAATGTCAGACTACACAAACAATTAGAATATTAGATTGAAAAGAATACCAGAAGTCTCAGCTATTTTATATCAAAGGTCTCAACTATTTTATATCAAAGGTATTTTGTACAACAAATCATTTATGTATTTTTTCTATTGTATGTATTATTAGACTTATAGATTGTATTCCAAAGCTTCTTGAATATGGTTTTAAGCTTAGATGACATTGCTGAGCTTTCCAAGTGTGAAATTTGTTTTTGTGTTTTTACTTCTGCTATTTTATATCAGAGGTATTTTGTACAACAAATCATTTATGCATTTTTTCTATTGTATTTATTATTAGACTTGTAGATTGTATTCCAAAGCTTCTTGAATATGGTTTTAAGCTTAGATGACATTGCTGAGCTTTCCAAGTGTGAAATTTGTTTTTGTGTTTTTTTTTATAGAAATCAAGGATTAAAGATATAAAATATTTACATTACATGTTAATAACATGAAATCTTCTGAATTTGACTGCATAAACATTTTTCCCATCTTAATAGAAGTCAAGATTTAAGGACATGAAATTTCCAGTCCATCATAGTAGCTTCAAATATTTTTGTACTCTATTGTGAATGTTTTTTTATTATTTTTCCCATCTTAATATAAGTCAAGATTTAAGGATATGAAATTTCTAGTCCATAAAATTTCCAGTCCATCATAGTAGCTTCAAATATTTCTGTACTCTATTGTGAAATTCCAAGGGTCATGGATTTGAAGATTTGAATGCCTATTTTTTTGGATTTGAATGAACCAAAAGATGTTCCATTTTAAAAAATAAATCAAACCATGCTTGATGATGTTGCCTTGAGAATATGTTTATCTGATATCAATTGGGTATTATGTAGAAACAAACTAATGTTTTAAATTATCTTCGAGATATAGATTGAAATGCTAGTTTTTATTTCAAGCATATAGATTGAAATGCTAGTTTTTATTTCACGTATGTGGCGTTTGTTTTCTATTCTTTATTTTATTTTTGGAGTGGAAGCACATTTCACAGAAGAACAAGGAAGAATGAGGATGTTTAATTAGTTTTAATCATTTTTTGAAGTTGGTACAAAATTCAAGATGTTTATGACCTAGTTTTATCTATGTTTAGGCCAAAGATATAGATTGAAATGCTAGTTTTTATTTCATGTATATAGATTGAAATGCTAGTTTTTATTTCATGTATATGGTGTTTGTAATATGTTCTTTACTGTATTTTTGGAGTGGAAGCACATTTCACAGAAGAACAAGGCAGAATGAGGATGTTTAATTAGTTTTAAATCATGTTTTGAAGTTGGTACAAAATTCAAGATGTTTATGACCTAGTTTTATGTATGTTTAGGCCAAATATTCTGATGACCATCTATTGTTGCATTGCCCTGGTTGATTTTATGCAGGTTAATATTTTGATAATTTTTTGTTTAGGCATTATGACAACAGGAAGAGAAGAAGTAAAAGAATGACCAAAAAATTGAGGACCCATTATACATGGGGAATTAAGTTTCATGTGGTTGACTCTGGTGATGGTGACCATTCAACCAACCTAACTCTTGATGATGGTGACCATTCAACCAACCCAACTCTTGATAAGACAAACTGCATTGCTACTGCTAAAAATGCAAAAAGAACAGATGTTGTTGTAAATCTTCTCAACATCATAGGAATAACAAAAGGTGTAATGAAAATCAGTGCATAGAAGAGGATATGGATCATGCTATTTAAGATGTTGAAGATAATTCCTATTCCATAAGAGAAGCACCAAAAAAGTGGGGAATCCCTGCTAGTAGTTTATCATATTGGCTTACAAGTCTTACAACAACAAAAAGAAAGGGTCCACCAACAATCCTCTCTTTAGAGGAAGAGTTGGAAGTTGTTCAATGGTGTAAATATTTGGCTCATATTGGTCATGGATTAGAGGCTATTCAGCTTAAGTCACATGTGGCACACATCTTCCAAGCAAGGCCAAATCCATTTAAGAAGGGTTTACCTGGCAGATCATGGTGGGTGAGATTCCGTAAACATCATCTAAATTTGATAATAAGGACTACAGAGGGTCTAGATAGAGATAGAACAGTGATGCTTCGACCAAGTATTGTGGTAGATTTTTATGACAATTTGGAGGCATTATATAATGTTAATCATTATGAACCAACCAACATATGGAATTGTGATGAAACAGGGGTACAAGCTGGAAGAAACTATGGGATGCAAGTGATCACAAAGCTAGGTAGCAGAAGTGTGTCTCAGATCCTATCTAAAAGTAGAGAATGGATCACAATATTGTGTTGTATAAATCCAGCAGGTTATAACATACCAGGGCTTTATCTTTTTAAAGCAAAAAGAAAACTAAATAATTACATTACCAACTGTGAAGCAGGGGCCTGTATGGTATCCCAGTCACATGCTAGGATGACCAAAGAGTTGTTTTTAAATTGGTTGCATCATTTTTCTAGGTCTATTCCAGGTGGGGCTTCACCCACAAATAGCCATCTCCTCATATTTGATGGACATGGAAGCCATGTTGCCTTAACCACAATCCATGAGGCAAGATCTCTAGGCATAGATCTTCTTACATTGTCTGCCCACACTAGCCATAAATTGCAGCCTTTAGACGTGAGTTTCTTTTCTCCATTTAAGACATATTTCAAGTCTGAGAGGTCAAATGGATAGCCAAACATCCACACATAGAAATAAGGAGAATAGAATTGGCAGAACTTGGAAGAAAATATTTCAAACTTGCCCTTGTGTCTGACAACATTATTGTTGGTTTTAAAAGGACTAGAATTTGGCCATTTGATAGAGATGCTCTTTGTAATGACATGAAACCAAGTGAAGGATTCAATGTACAAGATGAAAATGATGTTGTTGGAATTGAAAGCATCTTAAGATTGGTTGGGTATGAAGATGATGCTATTGAATAATGCTTGACACAAATGGAAACATAATAGGCTGATAGTCTAAATGAAAGTGACTTGAATGATGATACGAGTTTACCAACATAGTTTGATCCACCTAATTGGGTTAAATAAGGAGCTCAAAACTTGGGAGTGCAGATTGATTTCCAAAATGAAGACATTTCATTATCCATGCCTTCTCCACCACCAAATGAAGACATTTCATTATCCATACCTTCTCCACCTCCACTGCCAAGATCTAAGGTGGTTCATTATTATGCAAAAACAATAGATTGGGAAACTTCAAATTTGGAAGATAATGAAGATATAATGCCCAATTTGAACACAATCTAGAACCATTGAGGACATCTACATCCATTGAGACAGAAGATGAAGAGATGTTATGCAGTCAAGGATCTTTAAGAAATTTTATAAATCTACCAATTGAAAGGGTTACAAAGAGATCAATTCCTTCTGATAATTCTACTCTTAGATTGGGGAGGAAATCTCAAATTCTTACATCTAATGAGTGCATAATTTTGCAAGAGAAACAAGAAGCAAGGAAGGCTGAACTTGAAGAATTGAAGGCAAGGAAAAAAAATAGTTGGAGGCAAAGAAAATTCATCAGATTGAGTTGAGAAAAGGGAAAGAAGAGGAGAAACTTGAAAGACAAATAATAAAATAGAGGAAGCAAGAGGAAAGGGTACAACAACAAAAGGTGAGGGAGATGAAAAAGAAACAAAGGCAAAATTGTAGAAAAGGTAAGCTAGAAAAATATCAGGTGAGAAAGGGACTTGCAACTACGTTTGAGGAGGGGACTAATTCATCAACAACCTTTCCTGAACATCACCAAGCTGTAAGAGACTTGCTCAACATTTTAACTCCTGCATATGGTACTCTTAATAACCTCGAAGTTGGTTATGGTAGCAATTCAGCAGGGCTGCACAGTACTCCATCAACCCCCCTACCTGAACATAATCAAATATTGAGAGATATGTATAACATTCTAACCCCTACATATGTCAGCCTTAACAACATTCAAGCTAATGCTAGCCATAGCCCCCCTCACTCCCCAACCAAACAATTCTAGTTTGTTGGGAAGTTAGATGAAAACATGTTTGGCCATATAACTCCTATCACTCCACAGGTTGACTCAGCTAGTCCAAAAAAACCTATTGCAGATAGTCCTATGGAGGAGCCAGAACCCTTCCCTGGATTTATGGTGAACTAATGAGGATGCAGAGTGGACTTCATTGTTTTGGGCACACGAAGGCTTTTTTCCATCTATGTGACTTTTATTTTGCAGACCATGCTTATTTTCCAATGTCTACAAGCTAGTCATTTGGTAATGTTCTGTAGACTGGTCAGTCTACAATACCTCTATTTCTGACTATGTGACTTTTTTTGGCAGACCATGTTTATTTTCTAATGTTTACTAGCTGGTCATATTGTAATATCTATATATCAATGTGTAGATTGAACTATTATATTAAATCTGCACATTGTTATACAAATTTATCTTCAAATATGAAAATATACAACGAACAAGTGTGAATTTTTTTTGGCAGACCATGCTTATTTTCCAATGTTTACTAGTTGGTCATATATATTATATCAATGTGCAGAGTGAACTATTATAATTAAATCTACACATTGTTATATAAATTTATCTTCAAATATGAAAATATACAATGAACAACTATGTGACTTTTTTTGGCAGACCATGCTTATTTTCCAATGTTTACTAGCTGGTCATATTGTAATATCTATATATCAATGTGCAAAGTCAACTATTATAATTAAATCTGCACATTGTTACACAAATTTCTCTTCAAATATGAAAATATGCAACGAACAACTATGTGACTTTTTTTGGCAGACCATGCTTGTTTTCCAATGTTTACTAGCTAGTCATATTGTAATATCTATATATCAATGTGCAAAGTCAACTATTATAATTAAATCTGCACATTGTTACTTAAATTTCTCTTCATATCTAAAAATATACAACGAACAACTATGTGACTTTTTTTGGCAGATCATGCTTGTTTTCCAATGTTTACTAGCTGGTCATATTGTAATATCTATATATCAATGTGTAGATTCAACTATTTTAATTAAATCTGCACATTGTTACATAAATTTCTCTTCAAATATGAAAATATACAGTGAATTGGTGCTTTGATATTATGGAAACTAAGAGTGCTTTGATAATATTTGATGTTTGGGTACATGCAAATTCCAATTTATCCTGTAAGAAAATGTGTGTGCTTTAACTTTTCATGTGAATCCTGTAACATTTAAATGAACAAACTTAAGATGTAGTTTTGGAAATTTATCACTAAAGCAGTGATGGAGATATTTGTCACCAATGCTCACATCACCAACCACTAAGTGCACTGAAACACTCTTCACCAAGATTAACACAACATTCCTAGGCAGTGAATGAAAAGATAGAAACTAGGGAACAAACACGAGAAACATATATTGGTTAAAATGGTTAGAAATGATTGCAAGAAGCTCATAAGAGAGAAGCTAAGATGCTGAAAAAGAGAGACCAAAATGGCGCCAAAAATTTATCTAGTAGTGATTAACTTCAACGATACTACAAAGAGGAACCTAGGGGCTATTGAAGATGCTAGATGACTGTATAGAAGTGTTGCTTGAGAATGCTACTAAAAATTTTGAAGACCAAACCCAGACTGATAAAAATCAATGCCACTCCACCTAAAATTTGAGGATTCAAAGGCAATTAGGGAGACAACACTAGTAGCTAAGCACATTCCACTAAAAAATCATTGAAGCCCCATTTGATTTGAATATTTTGATCGCAGTATGAGAAATTGTAAGGAAATCAGACGAGACAAGTTGATTTTTCCATTTGTCAAAGTCTTTCGATTCAATATCCTTTCGTTTATAAGCACTTGAAGGAAAATGGCCTTATCATTTGATTTCTACTCCTCATTGAGATTCATCTCTTCATCCTTATTAGCTTTTAGATTTGTTCAAGGATCCTTTGCTTTGGAAAATAACTAGTGATCAAATCTGTCAGAGGCCGCACAATGAATTAAAATTGAGGTAGACTGAGATTCTCTGGGGCCATTTTCTAGCAATTGGGGATTCTCTAGAGCCATTCTCTAGTAATTGAGGTTGTATTGGTTATACTCGACATAAATAATTGAGGTTGTATTGGTTATACTCGACATAATTTCCATGGTTGGGCCAAGCAGAATTCCATGCTTGGATTTTGGTGAACAACACTGGTAGTTGTGACAACGTTGTATGTGATTAGAGCTACTATCAGAGTCAGTAGCAAGGAATACATGAGGCTTTCAAAATCCATCCCTAACTCCTAGAAAAAAATGTCAATTGTTTTTATTTCATTTGCACTGCACACAATTCATGGCATTTTTAGGTCGATCATTTCACCACCAAATACAAGCTGAGTTGGTATTCTCCTTTTAAATAGCCTCATTTAAGACTGGAATCTGCTTGTCAGCATTTCCTAAACTATTTCCATCAGTTTTCCAGGAAAAATATGTAGTCTTAATTAATAATTATAGTAAATAGGACATTTTAGGTGGTGTGTAGACAATGTTAGCAATGCACTGTGTACTTATGAGGTCAAAACCTCCAGTCTTTGTGATTGTTCCTCCAACTCGTGTGATAAGAAGATTGAATTAATCTAGGAGCATAGACTTTACATGTGATGTGTTTGATAGAATATCTCAAAGGTATGTCTCCTGAAGAAAGGTATGTAATCTCATGTTTGTGGGGTTGACAAAATACTTTGAAGGGATGTTTTTGCAGGAAACATTATCAAAACACCATATTTCTTCATGCATTTTTTCAGATGAGTATATCAAATCTCCAGTCAGAAGGGGAGGAACAACCCGAGAGAAAACACCTAAATAGTAATGTTTTAAAAATTTGATATTGGGTTTAGATTCCTATAAAGAGGTTGAGACAATTTTTAAGATAATTTTTTCCACAAAATTCTAATATTATTTTGTTGCCCCACTTTTGGTCCACATACCTTTTCGGACAAAAGTGAGTGATTAATGTATAGTGGTGGATGAAGAGTTTCTTGTTAGTCCTGAATATAAGTCTAGAAATCTTTCCTTTAGGCTAGGGAGTCTTTACCAGATTTTTTCTAATTGCCTTCTCTTTTGTAGCCGGAGGGAATGGGCATCTGAGTTCATGTATTATTCGGGTAGGTTAAGTTCCCCATCTGGTAAAGGCTGTGGTTCGAAGATTTCTAACATTGGTATTACACACAATGGAAGTATGTAGCCATAATTCTCCATTTTGCATCTTGGTGGAGAATCACGCTCGAGCTTCTCCACTGGCGAAAAAGTATCAACAGTGCGCATCTTCCACTGATGATTACTAGGTGATGCCTCAGCAAGAAACTTACAGTGTTAAAATGGATCCTTTAGGCTTAAGAAGGGCTGATGTGTCTGATTTACACCTCTTCAAGCCAAAGGGAATGATTCAATAGAGAGAAATTATGGAAATAAGCCAAAGGCAAAAAAGTAGAAAATGGCTTTGCCCCTACTCCTACAAGCGGGTTTCAACCCACGGGGTATGTTTTCCGCCGAATCATCTAAATAAAGCAATTTCAAAGAGGAACCTGTCTCATAAAGTATCTGAGATTTAAAAAAAGCAGATGAAATTGACACATGCCATTTTGGCATCCTAATAAACTAAATTTTTCCCTTGGCGGACTTCTAAACCAAGAGCACTCCAAAAGCACTTATCCACCAAAGGAGAAGCAGAAAAGTGATTTTCTGCTACCTCATAAAAGTTACCGTTGCGGCTACTAAAAGTGAAAAGACATTTCTTAACGGCCCATAAAAGCAAGGTAATTAATTCAAATAAAGTCATTTTACTTCATAACAGGATTTTTCATTAATGGTGGGGTCTTTTCATTCATGTGGCGCGGGAAGTCGGCCGTTAACAGTAAGAATTCAAAAGTTATAAAATTAGTTGAAAGTTGCGAACGAGAACCACCATTTGTTTGCCAAATTGCTTTCAATTCAAAGTCTCATATTTTAGCTATTCCTTGCTTCTGTATCCTTAAGAGATATTTCCAATTTCCAAATATGAATCATCAGAAGCATGGCTTCGATATTCATGGGGTTCAATGGGATGAAAGGAATTACCTCTGAATGGTATAAGATTTTGGATACATCCCTAAAGTTCTTTGACATGCAGAACTTCCAGAATAGATTGAAAGTAGACCAGATACATCCTATTATAGATAAATTTAAAGAGAGCGGATTAGTTGAGGCCATTGGTTTTCCTGTGGTTGTTCAAGCGCCAGAGTTAATCCAGGAATGCATCGCTCGATACAACCCAGACACCAGGCAAATTCTCTTTCCTAATGATATAGTGTTGTTGTCTATTGATAGGGAATCGGTCCAAAACTCACTTCACATTCTAGAGCAAGATGAGTATTTGGAAATGACATATAGTCGAGCGGTGACTGATTATATTGCTAAAAAGTCAGTCTGGAAGAAAGAGATAATGAAAGCGTAGTTTCAAGAACCTAAGAGCGCCAAAGGAAAGCTGCCAAAGACATTATATGACACTAATCTGAAGCTGGAGATTGTTGACATTCTGGTGTTGCTCCACAGGATAAGAGGTGAGAGTGAGGCTCTCAATTTTGTTGACCATCACTTCTTCTTGGTTCAGGTAATCTATTCCCAGCACCACTTCATAGATTGGGCGCTTATGGTAAGTGAGAACCTCTCTGAAGCCCTAGATAGAGCTAAACGCCAGAATGAATTTTACTTGTCTTCAGTTCTCTTATACATTCTGGCTACACTCCAAAATTGTCCAGGACTTCCCAAATTAGAAGAATTCCCTGATGACGTCAAGAGTTATGAATTTTTCCCTTATTTTCAATTACATAATAGTTATGCTGAGTACCTTCGGGTTAATGATGCATTCACAATGAGATTGTGCAGGGAGTTACAAGGTTGTCCAGAAAGGGGATTCTCCCCTAAATCCATGGCTTTCATCAGCCAATTTGGATCCTATTTCATTCAATTTAGAGGTTTATCATATCTTTGTCTTGTAGGTTCTGATGATTTCCCTTTGAAGCTACCCCAGTATCCTACTGATATGATCATCCTGATCGAGGTAATGAGGCAAGCACTCCAGGTGAACTTGCTTTGTGCTGAAGCTAAGAAGAAGGGATATGATTTCCCCATGACCATCGGGGCTTACATCTTTGCATCTAGGTCAGAGGTGAAGAATGTTCTCAAGACATTCTCAAAGAAGTTTTCTTTGGAAACCTACGATGCCTTGAGACCACAATATGATCCAGTGAACTATGCCAGGGATGTATTGCAAATAAGCTATGCAATTAATCATGTTCATGATATAGAAGACAACTGGGCAAATTGCAAGGATGATCTGGAAAGCAGAGAGAGATTCTACACCCGATTAACTATTGAACAAATCAAAAGGTTCAATGTTAATATTGTAGTGGAGGGGCTAGAAGATGATGGTAACCATACGTATGATGATACATATCTAGAGGAGATAAAGCTCACCCCTGCCAGTTCTGAACCCATGCTGGACCAAGCCATTAGTGACTTGCCAACTCTAATGGAGGGTATCTACAAGAGAACAGAACAATGGGTCGAGTGGACCGCAAGCCAAAGGAAGAGATCAGAAAGGAAGCCGCCTACTCAGCAAACTCTGGAAAAAGACACTGCTGGCACTGCAACCACTTCATCGGTAACAATCCCAACCATTGCCAAAGGATCAACCCAGCCGACAGGGGGAGGTGATGAACCTCCTAAGAAAACAATCACCTTGGAGAAGACTTGTGGAGAGGGTCCACTCCCAAATATCGAGACAACAAAAGAGCCCACCAAAGATGCAGAACCAGAGCAGTCGGTAAAAGCAGTCACAGTAGATGTACCAATTGATACCCCTACCCAGGATTCTCCCAAGAGAGGGTCTCCCATCATAGTGGAAGTAGGTGAAGATAATCCTTCAACCACAAAGTCAGAAGGAGAAGCTAAAAATAATCAGAAGGTCACTTCAGTAGCCAAGTTGGTGTCCTCCTCTCCTACTTTGGTAAACCCAATTTCTTCGAGACCAAAGGCTACATCTCCAGTCATCAGGAAATTATTCATTGAGGAGTTGGTCTCTGCCAACAAAGTTACTAGCACAGAGTCATGGATAGAACATACTCTGGAACACAAGAGAAAGAGGGCGGAAGAAGAGACTGCTAGCAAGGACACTTTGTCATGAGCTATTTAGCCCAAGGCCATCATGAGCAAACATAAAAAGGTGAAGACAATGTCTACCCTGGGTTGCAATCCTGAGAATGGACACTTCACCATGAAAGTGGCCAAACCAATTAAAGAAGGTAGATTCGAGGACATGACTGCTTCAGGCTTTCAACTGCAGTCATTTGACATGGGGTTGGACTGTCATGATACCAAGGTGGTGTTAGTAATAACTGAGAGGGGGGGTGAATCAGTGGCCTCAGAAATTTATCCAATTTTAAACTTTAATCCACTAATCAATACTCCTCAAATTATTAAGTCCCAACAAGATGCATGCCTTGAAATACTTGAAACAAATAACTGTCTGTCGGTTTACCTTGTCTGTCCTTATTCTCTTTGATAACCGATAAGCAATAAACTATATTTACCGATACTCAGTAAATATGCAGAGTATACCAATCAATCCATAAATGCATATGTAGAATGTAAAATAATAAAGTAATAAACCATACACATATAACACAAGGATTTTAACATGGAAACCCTGTTAAGGGAAAAAACCACTGGGACCGGTACCCCAAATTTTCACTCTTCTAAAGTGAGCCCTATTAGGAGCCAACCCTGTTAAAGGTTACAAACGCACTGTTAAGTGCGACCTTGTTAGAGGATTTTCAATACATAGGTTGTAACTTAGTATCTGGCATCTACGTTACCATCCTTGAATCAGTCTCATGACTGTCAATAGGCTTTATGCAAATCTTACTACCATCCTTGAATCAACCTCCTTCTTAGACTGTCAATAGGCTTTAGGTAAGACCGGTGCTACTATCATGAGTC
>MU223796.1:291591-309732 GCA_018584345.1 Thuja plicata
CAACTTCAATATCTATATTATCAACATATGATAAATATAGCTCTGCTACTTTAACACTCTGCTTTGCTTTTCTTATCTCTGGCTTTCGCAACTCTTCTTATCACAAATGACCTTCTATAAGTACATATTCCAAGTATGAGATCATGGGACCTGTAAGACAACTCTTCATAACATCCTTGTCGACTTTACTAAGCGCGCAAGCATAATTACAACCGCGCAAGTACAAACTGAATAGATGCGTCACTTCACTAAGTCGGCTTCACCAATTTAACCATAACTTTGTAATCTTCTTGAAATACGTTTGGCGCCTTTAGATTAATATCAACAACTCATAACTCATTATGAATATACACACGCATATCTTGAAGATAGGCGCAACTCAATAAACACGTTACATACGTCGGCCTTAAACCGTTATTCCTCCATAACTGTAACCGTCAATAACAAAATTACATATCTTTACTGAAACATCATATCTGGGTTTGCGTGTATGAACATAGCATAATAAACATGTATCTATCCACACAAGTCTTCATGTCATCATATGGATAAGTACATACAGAAGTACTGCTGTGTATTATATGTTGTCATCAATGACAAACATACAATCAATCAACTGTTCAGAATCAAATCTCCAACACTTACCTCTACTCGAAGATTTACAAATCACAGAGTGTTCTGTGTCGACATACACATTTGTAAGCTTTCCTTCTCCCTCTTATGCAGAAAATCATTTGCTCAAATTAAAAAACCCCTCTTGCAGTAGAAATGGGTTAAACCAAAGGGTTAAGGTAATATAAAAATTCATACAGATCATTTAAACGTTCAGACCCACTTACGTTTTTAAAGCTTTCTGAAGTGGGCTCAGAACTGCCGCATCAGTCAGATAGAAGAGGATGAACTTCGTGGCAGAGAGCGGATTGAAGCAAATTTGGGTTCACAAAAGAGGATGAACTTCGTGGCGGAGAGAGGAATGAAGCAAAACCACAACCTTTGTCCATTTAAGCACCTGCAGAACCTAAAAAATGTCGCTTCTTCCATGCTCGACAGCACAATAACCTGCAACAAATGGGTTGGTATTTAGCGACAATGTGGAGGAGAAGAGCTCGTTCGGTGAAAATGAAAGTTTTTTTTGTTTAGGGTTAGGTTTTAAATGATTATAGAAAAGGTGCATTGTTATTAAATTCTAGGTTTTAAATGATTATTAATAAAACAAGTTTTGTAAATTAAATAGATAATTAGAAAATAAATAAAGAGCACATTAATATAAATATTAATGTTATGTAGTATAATTAATAAATATTATTCATTCATATATATATTTCATATTGAAATTTAACATATCAAAAGGTTCAATTATTGGGACATCTTCAACCAAAGATGGGGGGTGTTAATTGACTACGATAGGTAGGGGGTTAGAAAAATGACATTTTTAACACTTTTTCCTTCAACAAGTAAAAACCATATCAAATATGATAATAATGACTTGAAATCTTAGTTATAAGCAATTAACTAGTTGAAAAAGACATCATAAATATTTTAGACAATTTTATCATCGTTAAGTTAGAGTTTGATAAGCCCGAAGTTAGAATGCATGACTACTGGGTCCTCCCCTAATAATCTTACCCCTAATAATCTTATGAACATCATTAAAAACTCATTTATTCATTCATTACTTAATTACGAAGATTTATGTATAAGGGATTTTATTCCTTTACAACGTGGTAAAAAAGTTTCATAATTTGACGCAGACGTTTGTATTTCAAAACTTACTTTCACAAACCATGCTTATATGAATTGCGCGGGCGGAAGGGGGTTTCGGCATAAGTCTCTGGCTCAGCCAATTTAAACTCTGTAGCTTTGAGAAACCAATGAAAAACATTGTTTCTGCAGTATGGACAACCCCCCAAGTGCTTTCAACCCGGTTTGCATCTCTTAATATCAATCATTATGTTGTATTCACAATTGGAACTTCAAATTTATTGATTCCGAACGTGGCCCTTAAAAAAATGCTTTATGATTTTCAATTCTTTCGGTGCAGGATAGCATTAGTGAGCTTTTCAAGCTGGTTTGGACCCAAACAAGCAAAGGTAATGCTTCTTTTTATTTAGATTTTTCCCCCTCTCTGTAACCTCTCTTCATATGGATGGTAATGAACTGGTAATTAGGCATATATGAAATGATTATCTCTCCCATGAGTTCACATTGCTATCATTCTTGTCAGAACGCGCTCAAAAGGAGGAGGGAGAAGCTGAAATAGAGGTACATTTATGCTATCTCACTTACTTACTGGGCCGCATAAATTCTCGAATAGGTCCATGTAAAACTGAAAAAAGAATAAATCAAAACCTACGACCTAATTTACATATGCATTGATTTTGGACATTCTGTCCTACATGATATCGTTTGTGGAAAAATTGGACGGGTTTTCTTAGAGAGGGAGCCTGACTCGTTGATCTTTTGTTGTGGATTTACATTTAATTTTAATTACCACACTATCATGTTCTATGCTTAGTCAGCTCGAAGCCTCTGTTTGAGAGAGGCCACAATAAGTTAAAATTAAGTGCCTCGCCAAAAACTCTGTTTTGGTGTTCTGTTGTGGATTCCCAAATAAGATTATTCAAGTCTTTTTGGGTTTTCTGCAGTAGGAGATTAACCGTAGTCAGCAGGGAACACAAATGGGCACAATATTCCGTTCCTTATCCACAAATTGTGTCGACCATATTTATGCATAATATAGGTGTACCGAGTATTCCACATCTTCTAGCGACACTATTATATATGATATAGCTCTACCTTGTCTACGGACGATGTGATACAGTAATAACCACCTTCAATTTTTTCTTTAGCCAATGATAAATCAACAACATTTGCCAAACAAAAAGGTACTGCTATTGTAAAGTTCTGATATAAATAATCAGTGTACATGCAACCACTGTTACAAATGTTTTGATAGAAAATCATTCAGAAGCAGATGCCTCAACATGAAAAAGCAAGATAGCGAGATATCCACTAGGTAATACCTCAAAATGAGGTTGGGAATGAGCTGGTACAAGTCTGAACACCCTGGAAAGATGCTACAGCAGTCTGATATGATTGAACCAATAGTTGCAATTCTGCTATCTAGTAGTTTCATGCCCAAACTGCAGTCAATAAGCCCTCAAATGTCCTCCAAAATGACGCAAAACTCATTCCAAAGGCTCCATTCAGCTTTACATACTCCCAGTGCTGTTCAACAGCCCCAAAATGGCAAGAAGTATGACTATTACAGACCTGATACACCTTTCAATCATGCCCAGCAATGACCCAGGCACTGAAACAGGGGTAGCTAGCTTAACATTTCTGAAAGCTCCCTAAAAATCAGTTAGTCTGTTGCAATGATCTCCAAAAATGATGCATAATGCCCAGATGGCATCAAACAAAGAGGATGGGTCACAAAATGCTAGGGAATTCAGCCTTTATTCCACATGCCAGCCCTCTAGGTATCAAAATGCTAATGGAAACCCAATAAGTACAACCTCAATAATTTTGGAGAGGTTTACAGCTAGTAAGAAGACCCTTCTGAAATGCTTCAAACATACACAAAAGTATTTGTGAATCAACTTTAAACACATCCAAAAAATTGTATGTCAAAACGTTTCAAAAATCTTTATATTAAAACCTCAATCTGAAAACTCTGTTAAGAACCAAGGCGCATCTGAGTAGAACCACTGTAAACCAGCTAGGAATTGTCTTAAGAAATGAAACCAGTATTCCAATGAGGGTTTTTGTCCTCGAAGAATTCAAGGAAGAACACAAAAGTTCAATCCAACAACATAAAGATATGTGTAATTTTCAGCACATGCAAATGAGACTCCCAAACTTTCTTTTATAGCTTTTGGAGGGAAAAGAGCACTTTTGAAAATACAAATAATTCATTTTCCTCTCAAATGTCCTTTTCAAAATATTAAAAGGATTTTCATGTGTTAGTTACCCTCACATTGCTCTAGGCATCCACTTTTGAGGGTACAAAGTGACTTTATGAAAATATAACATATAAGTAAATGATATAACATCAAACATTAGAACTTAAGCGTATATTTAATACTCCCACCCAAGTTGCGGGAAGTATCGTTGAGGCTTCGGAATTCAAATTTGATAATGCCAAGATGTAAGTAAAGTTGAGGGATGAAAGCAGGTGCAACTCGGGTACTTACTAAAAATAGGCATGCTCTCTAAGAAGTTTGGAGAACATCCCAAGGGTTTGAAAACGCTATTGAAAGCGCCATTGCAATCCAAGTCACCAAGTGAGCTCAAGGTCGTCAACGAAAACAAAAAAGGATTGAACCTTTGCACTCCAAGATTTGTGGAGCCCCTTTACCACGACCACTCAGCTTACAAGAACTCAAGATATTTGCTAATGGTCACCATGTTGACTAGGCTTCAGAAGGGGACTGTGGGCTGGAAAGCAATGTATAGACACTAGTCTGGAGATCTATTCACCACTAGCAGAGATAGAAAGGGATGATATAAAGAGATCATATGTATAAGGAGATATAAGGAATGTAATGAATGCTTGTTGATATATGATATTAATTAATTGCAAATTCTGATCTACTGTGTGTACATGGTAGTTTATTTAGATTTAAAACTAATATAGGATCAAGAATATCTTTCCTTGTTGCCTCAGCAAGACTAAGTCCAGGGTAGAAGACTACAACAACATAAATACTTTGGGTCCAACATTGGTATCGTTGTTGGGACCTTGGTGAGGTTCTATTGAGGTTTATCGGGAAAATTTTCAAACCCCAAACCCTTTACCAGATTGAGAAACAGATAGTAGATGAGAGGAAAACCAAATTTGTCTTCTTGATGTCTACCTTGTGAGAGGGGCTTAGGCACTAAGGGAATGGGAAATGGAAAAGGTCCGGAGGGACCTCTGAAAGGATGTGAATGCTAAGGAAAGTTATTGGATAACCGTCACGGGGAATAATAAAGGATCAATACAACACGGAATGAAAAATACCCATGGCCAAAGGAGACAAACAAAATCTAAAAGGGTTAAAAGCAAACCAACGAAGAAAGCAAAGCAAGAATGGCCAGCCCTCACGGAGAGGAAAGAAGATTGAAGCAATTGTTGGAGAGGAGGGACATAGAAGAAGAATGGAGATGACTACAAAATCAAGGTTAGAGCGTGCCATTGGGGGTGTTGCTGAAAAGGCAGGAAAAAGGAAGAAGGAAAAGACATCAGAGACTGTTACTAAAAGGAACTGGGAGGCTGTCAAGCAATTTTGAGAAAATAATGGATAATCATGAACCCAAAAGCTTACTGATAGATGAAAGTTGTAGCATAGAGGCTCCTACTCTTCTGGAACCTCCCACAAACCCTAAAGTAAAATCGAATTTACTTGATATATCAATTAAACTAGATGACAGGTTTAAGAAGTTCCTAAACACTTTGACTAAAGTCCTATCCCTAAATGATGATTATATAGAGAAAATGGTTAATAATAGTATAAGTAGGTTAAGGGAACAAGAAGAGAAGAGGAAAGAAGCTAGTTTGAACTTGGGCGAAGAGGTGTAGCAATTAATTAATCAAATGTCATTTACTAACAAGAAGAGATGAAGAGTCACTAAGGACTAAGCCTTATCCCCCTTAAGGTCTAAAAGCAGAAGAACTGTTATAAAAGTAGCACCAAAACAAGGAGAAGAAGAGGAAAAAAATCAGCAAGAGAAAAAGCAAGCAAGCAAGGAGCTAGATATCCCTTGGAGTGAGATATTAGGAGAAGAATACTTTGATATCAGACTTGAGAGAGATAAGGGCAGAGAAATAAAGCTTGAGAATAGCATAAGGAAGGAGACGAAACGAAGAACACTAAAACGGACAACACATGCAGTATACTAACCTAAGACAACATAGAATCCAAGACAAAGTCCTAAAATCATGGACACAACAACAATATCCCTATTTTTGGAACTGATACCACTGAAGCTCTCAAACATGTATTCCTTGTAGAGTCTATATGGGAAAAATTGGGAAATCATGTAGATAAGGAGAGGTTGTTGAATCTTGTAGGGTCACTAAGAAAGGAAGAATATGGTACATAAAGAACTATCCTCAGCATACTGCCACCAAGGATGAGGTAAACCATAAAAAGAGAATTCCTAGTGATTTTTGACGAAAATCCCAACTGAAAATGTCATCAAGATGAGGAAACTAACACAAGGAAGTACTGAATCTGTTGAGAGTTATTTTAAGAAATTCAAAGAAGTATGTAGGAAGTTGGAGGAACCTTAGACCAAAAGACAAAAGATAGAATAGTTTATCTCCGGATTGAACAAAGACATAAGAGCAGGGTTAGATGGAAGAGTGTTTGACAAGTATGCCGACCTGATTGCCATGGCATACTAGATTGAAGCACAACCATGGAGAGTGGAAAAAGACAAAAAAGCTGAAATCCTTGAAGATTTACAGTTGAAGGTACAAAAACTAGTAGTGTGTAACAACCAAACCCATCTAACATATTAATTATGAAAATAAAATTTACTTGCGAGAAAAGAAGAAGGCAATGAAAAACTGAAATAACTAACTTACATTTTCCTTATGAACATGAAAAGTAAGTTACCATTAACTATCCAAAATAAGTTATTAACTGCTTTTCGCATGAAAACTGAATCTAACTAATTCTTTAAATTTTCCAAGGAAAGTAAAACATTATAGAATATTGAATATGATATAACTGAATTAACTAACAAGAAAAGAACCTATACATGCTGTCCCTTTTCAATTGTTCTTTCCTTAGCTTACGTTCATCGTGGGCGAAAGAGTATCATTAGGGGTTTTTACCACCTAACCATGGATCTTTCGATTGTGACTAACAGTCACCCGTACAACTTCCAGTAGAAGTAGCCCAGCCCTTCCTAGGGGCACAAGATCACGGTTTCCATTTTCTTGCCATCCGAGACTTGTTGTAGAACCTGCAACTGACATAGTCAGTCATTCTAAGGACATCCTTGCCTGCTAGGTGACCTTCATTGCTAGATGTTGCACTACTGGTTCTATTGACTGACGTATACTACCTGTAGCATAGTACCAACTTGGCCAAGGTTTTTAAAGAGTACAAGCGCATTCCTTGTGCAGTCAATGTCACCACTAGGCTCATTCCATGGACCTCCTGACCCGATAAATTGGATATCCACATCTTGATGGTGTTAACATTTCCAAGTATCACAGGTTACAACAATTACACATTTCCCATCCCAAGGGTGTATCTAGAACCACCATCAGATTAATTTTCCCAATCTGGTCTCAAGGAGGTTTAGCTCAATAAGCGGCTCTAAGGCTCAAGACATATTAGTTCAGACCTCTCAAGGACTTAGGCACAAGTTCCCAACATTAAATTTGGAATGACTGTTAAATGAGGTGCCATACAACCATCATTACCAAACTGGTTTGATCTTAAATAAAATCAGATTGAATACCTTTTGGCCCTTCTGGTTCTTTCACAGATAAAATTTAAACTACATCCACAGCATGCACATCTTTCTTATAGATCATTCATACGTGATGTTATGAGTAAACAATCTCCCAAATCAAACTGAATGCAGATTTAACATGAAATCAACTTTCTTTTGAAATGCAGATAGACATATATGAATTTTCCTTCTAGCTTTAACATTAAACATGCATCCCGTGTATGCAACTACATGTTATATAATCAAAGGAAAACAAGATTTGATATCTGATCCAAAAGAACCTTAATGGCGCGCATTCTCAGGCATTATCTTCCTAGATATATAAATACGCAACACACGAATGCAAACTTTTCATTTTAATTCTGTATACAAAACATTCAAACAATTTCTCATCCCAAATTGAAAAGAAATATCATTAACGATAAACAAAAGTCACGGTTTCCTGTGCTTGATAGCATATCAAACTTAAGATCTTTTACATAGAACTAAATGCAAGGAAACTCAGTGAAACTCTACTGTCATACATGTGAGCAAGAGAAATTCTTTTAAAAGTTATCAGTAAGAAGAAGACGCGCCTGCCAAGACTCACGATCAAGGAGAGACAACAAACCACAACAACACTTCGTAGTGCGATCCTCCACAAAACCATACAATCCCAAATGAAATACATGCAACGGACCGAAATTCAGTGGTGATGCTCAACGCCAAGCTCTCCCCAAAACCAAAACATAAATCCCCCAAAAGCTACGCTGCCGAGAGATGAAAATAATGAATCCGTCTCTAGCCTATGAAAGGCTTCATGGGAGATGCGGCAAGGGTAACTCCTTGCCGTGGTCGCAAGAGGGAGTTACTCTTGCCACCTCGACCCCAGTAAGAGCAGCTCATGTAAAACACAAAGATGAAAACATAAGATTATGCCACACATCGGATATGATTAATATTTGAAAATAATTCAACATGTATATATATATATATATATATATATATATATATATATATACACTTGCTAAAAAGAATGCAAAATAATTGTTTAATCATAAGTGCATACACACACACACTTGTTTATATATCTATATTTATACATATACACACACACATACACACACTTGTTTATATATATATATTTATACATATATAAATATATTTATTGATGAACCAAGCAAAGCAAAAGTGAGACATCCCAGAAGAAATATATGATGCAAACATACAAAACATAGGATCAAATAATTAATTACCAAGGCCGTTTATTATGATCGAATCTCGATGATGAGTCCCTACACCTAGAACACTTGCTAGACCAACTAGGCATCAAAATACCACACTCCCAACTTAAGTGACTGGCGATGGTCGAGGTTCTAGCTTGGATGGCATTCCTGACTTCCACCGTTTGTTCGCACGCCCCTACACTAATGATACTCTTCCCCTGCTCGTGGGATTGGTTCTCCTCCTGCATCCACTGACATGGAAGGATTAGATATTCGCGTTATTGCAATAACTGTTTGTTAATAGAATCAATATAAATATGCATCAAATAGTCCAACGAATTTCTATTGCAATTTATTTATGAATATTCCACACAAGAATATAAATCCTCCTAGTATTATTTCCATTAGCGGAATGATATACATATCTATTCTCATTAGCAAATTAACTTAACTGAAACAATTGAAAATCAAAAAACCATTATTGTCACACTTCACATGAAATAGTTATTATAGTTATAAAATAAAACGGTCACAAGGAAGGGATGTAACATAGTGCAACATGAAATCAGGGCTAGTGAGCCTAAGAAACTAGAAAGAATTTGGTGCGCATATTGCAATAGGGAAGGGCACATCCAGAATGAATGCCCCAAAGATAGAGCAGATTAAACATTGGCTGCAGTGAAATTGTTAAGACGCAATTCTATGTATTATGCTATTTGTCAGGATTGGGATATACACCTAACTGAGGACTGTCTAAAGAATAAACCACCAACTCGGAATGGAGAAAACCAAACAAATCAATGTTGTCATACCCATAACTTCAATATTGATGAAATAAATCACTCTAGATACCAGATAGCACCTTGGAAGGATAATTGGAATGCATGTGCTATGCAAAATAACCAACAAAGCTATTTGGATGATAACAGACAATCCAATTACAGAGGAGGGTAGAGGAAGAAGCTGGACTAATAGACAAAGAGATGAGGAATTTTGCTTCAACTTGTGGAAAGATGGGCCACTATGCATCCAAGTGTTGGTTAGAGAGGAAACAAAAATGCCCCTTTTGTGGACAAGATACTCACAACATGTTTTCATGCAAAGTGGCTAGGACATTCTATCAAAACCAGGATACTAATCAACCTTCCCACAATGATGAATTGCAAAGAGGAGCAAGAGTGATCCATAGGATTTCACAACAAGGAATTAGAGGCTGCCATAGAATGGATGTATGGGCATTAGACACCTCTATAGTAATACACTTAAGAGAAGAGCTAATCATGGAGAATAGAAAGAATAAGAAAACAGGAGGAAAGAAGAAAGCAAATGTTCTAACTAGACAAGGCAGTGACACTAGGAGGCACCAGAAGAAACAAACAGTAGAAGAAGGATATGAAGATGAATACAGTGTGAAAGAAGTAGCAGACGAGGAATTGGACTATTTACAACCAAATGAGAAGCAACATGACCGCGTAATAGAACGGGCTAGACAAACAATAATACAACAACAAAAAGAGGAAGTAGATTGTTTTGTCAAGGAAGAAGGTAAGATGTTAAAAGATCTAGTTGCCTAAGCCAGATAGAAAGACTTAGTACTGAAATTAAAATGGTGGGGGAAGTACTGGAATAAGAAGTAGGTGAACTAGCTATCCGAGGACTGGAGTTGGAAGAATGGTCCATTGCTGATCAATGTTCAGTTGAATGATCATAGAGTCAAATATGTTATGGAGGACCTTGGTGCAGATCTGAATATCATTCCATCCACCACATGGGGGAAATCAGGGAAACCAAAGCTTGTAAAGACACCAATGATATTAGCCTAGCTGACAGTTCTGGAATGGAGACATGGTGAATATGGAGGAATGCTGAGGTAAACATTAAAGGGATTAAACAATGCGTGGAATTTGAAGTGGTATAAATGAAGGGACCTTTCAATAAGTTTAGAGCCCTACTAGGACTGAGATGGTTTGTGAATTCTAATGGTATCATTAATTCCAAAACAGAAGAAATTTCCTTTGCCAATAATAACCAGACAGTGCATATCCCACTGACCACTGGGGATGGATCATATGTTGAACTACTACACAATGAACTCACTCTATCCTCACACACCATATCTCAAACCCCCGACAATACATTGGCTCCACAACTGGATGTTGTTGAGTATTCATGATCCATTGCCATACCATCAGATCCTAGGACCATATAGAAGTGGTAGCGGAAACACCAAACATTAAGCGCGACATATCCCATATAAAATTACTAAGATTTTTCTCTGGAGTTGGAGATGTCATTGCATATATTTCAGAAATGGAAGAAAAACATTCAAAGAAGAACAAGTAAGAATGGCAGCCCCACAAGATACGTTGGTTTGCAATGCTGCATGTTGGTGGAACACACATAAGACTACTATCTCGGAGTGTTCTGCTTTTAGAATTTTGATCAAAGCCCAGTATCTACAAGAGGAGGGGGAATATCCCACCATCCCAACATATCAAGGAATAATAACGCTAGAAGATCATCTTCATACTTGTGTGACTACATGGACAAAGGACAAAGAATACAATCACTGCCTCTACATACAACTGTTGTATTAGACACTGACACCAGTAGGACAAACATGGTATATAAACTAGGAGAGAAGGGCAGAAACTAAGAAATGGGAAGAGCTCCGGGAAGATTTCATTCAAAAATTTTCCTTCTGGGATGAGAACAAACAGATCAATGAGACATTGAGCACAATCAAGGAGATCGTATTCAAACTGGTACCAAAAAATGGATACTTAGACCCAATCCACAACCCCAGAGTCAGCGACTATGGAAGTTAGTAGAGTGGTTGGACAAACAGGCAAACCCAATAGAGGATAGATGTTACAAGATCCACAAAAATGAAGAAGAATCAGATCCAAAGATGGATATTAAAATAGGAGGAGAACGGGAATTAGAACTAAAGAAGGATTTTGGTAATTATTATTACAATCTACAACTCAATCTCTGGGAAGAAAACATCGTTGCATCAGATAGCCCAAAAATGGCGGAGATAGGGGACTAGCGGGAAGAGCCAGTTGTTGCCTCTATAATTGAACTATTGACAGAATATGAAGAGCTCTTTCCTCGGACAATTATAGAAATGAAGGGAATTAAGGAAGAGGTAGGTGCCATGAAAATACAGCTGAAAGAATGAACTAAAGCCCATAGGAAAAGACCCTATCACTTGAATCCTCACATGAAGAAACAAGTAAAGGAAGAACTAGATAAAATGCTAGCAGCAGGTATCATCAAACCAGTCGAGGACTCTGAATGGATTAGCCCCATGGTAATATATAATAAGAAGACACGGGAGATCTGAGTATGTGTGGACTTTAGGGAACTCAATAAAGAATGCATACATGACCCCTTCCCTACCCCCTTTACAGGGGAAATCTTAGAATTTGTTGTCGGAAGAGAGATATACTCTTTTACTGATGGATTCTCCGAGTATCACCAGGTACACATAAGGGAAGAAGACCAGATCAAAACCACACTTGCCACAGAATGGGGATCTTTCATGTATTTGACCTTAAAAATGCCCCTGCTATTTTCAGCCGTGTCATGGTCAATACTTTCAAAGACCTCATTCATGACTTTTTAGAGGTATACTTGGATGATTGAATTGTTTATGGACTCGATAAAAATCATATTCAGGCACTTTGCATAATGCTGGGGAAATGTAGAAGTATGCAGATCTATCTTAACTTAAAGAAGTGCATCTTTGCTGTTCCCTTTGCCACCCTACTAGGACATATCATTTGCAAAGAAGGATTGATGGTAGACCTATTGATGTGCGTTTTATGACCCACCAAACAGTAGAACAAAACACCAAGGTATCTTATCCTCTCTTGATCAAAGTTCCGTATATGCTAAGATTGCGAGAAGATCATATAGGTCACTCCAAGGTTCCTTTTGTGTCAGGTCTTGACCATGGATAAGCTCGGTGGTAAATGTGATTTGCTGAATATCACAAGGGGCCTTACGTTTTCAGTCTTGAAAGATTTGCAATGAAACACTTTTTTTGGGAATTTTCAGAATATGTAGAAAGCAAAAGGAAGTAGGGTTCAGAAATTTAATCTACTCCTAAGGGCAATGATAGCAATGGTCAATACTTTGGTGGACAAATTCCTAATAACCAGGTTTCGCTTCGCCAAGTTATACTACAACTACACGAGAACTGGCGCAATCTTCAAGGTTTATGCAGAAGATTTTCATACCACCACAAACACCATCATGAAGAACAATGTACGCGAATGATAGAAGCTAAGCATATGCAAGAATGAGGTTCAGGCTAACTTTGCACAACGATTTACAATCAGTACAACGTCAAAAGTATGAACCAAAGAAACTCATCAAAAACACCATCATATTTCTTATTGCAATCACAACACTTTATCTAACTTTATCCAACAAATCTAAACTAAATGAGGGAATTATGAAACCAAGCAAGCACTAAAACACATCAAGTATTCACCATGAAACCAACAATGAAAACTTTATTGTCTCAGTAGCTCTTTAGCAACAATCTCAAAATTTGCTCCTTACAAATGAGAAGTGAGGCCTTTATATAGGTCCTCGAATACAATGGGTGGCCCGGATCAAACAGTAATCAATGGCCCAGAACATGCCACCTTAGCCCTAATTAGGGTTAGGTCAAGGAAGAAGAAATCTACACTAATGCAAAAGGAATCCATTACCAAAGTGGGCAATAAGTACCCATTATGCATGCATGCTTAGAAAGAAAGTGGGGTGCAATAAATGACCACTAAGCGTGCCCACTATGCATTAAATGCATTATTTTGCCTTGAATGGATTGACCTTAATTCCCTTCCTTACATACACTGACTTTGACTTAAAGATCTTTGACTAGCTGGTGCAGATGATTGGGCGTCATGTCAGCAATGGATCATTTTGTAGCTCGGATCCAACTTTGATTACTTCTTTTGAAATGATCTCTTCTTTGATCGGTTTCTTCCTTCTATGCTTGCTTGGGAATTCTTCTTCTTGAAAGTGTATTTGGATTCTCTCATCCGTGATTACGAAATTTCTTCGCACATAACTATCTTGGCCATAGTCTTGGATTTCCAAGTTGAACTTTGATCTTTTGAAGCTTGGAACAATGAATGTCTTGAACTGGATCACTTACATCTTTAACATCGGAACCGGAACCCTCCGACAAGAGTGTCCTCCTCGAACATCCGAAACTAGAATTCTTCCTCCTGCAAAATGAAATAACAAACATAAGAATCATGCAAGGAAATAAGATAGAAGACACTTTACATCTCATTGCACACTGGGAATAAAATTCAAACTCATAGAACCCTGAATATAAAATTTTTCTCCTTTCAGAAAGAAACTTTCTCTCCTCGAAAGATCCTTTCTCTCTCTATCACTTTTACTTCAAAACTTGCACGCTTCTCATGCTTTAAATTCACTTTGTCCCTCTTTTTTCTTTATTTTCCAAAGATTCCCATTTTTTCAAGATTTTCAATTTTTTCTTCCGCAAAGGAGAATTTTTCCAACACTTTTTCCTTCCATGCAGGAGAAATTTTCCAACACTTAGTCATTTTTCCTTGCATGAAGGAGAAATTTTCCAATACTCAACCATTTTTTCAAATTTTGCCATTTTCCGGAATTTTTCAAAATTCTGGATTTTTAATTTTTTCAATAAAATTTCCAAGATTTCACCTTTTTGATTTTAACGTTTTTGGAATTTTACAACTTTCCAAAATTTTCACATATTGGAGGATTTTCTTTTGTTTGCAAATTCTCCTTTGACCGTGTTGACTCGCGCTCCACCATTCCTCGAGGGAGGATTTTGGAGAGGTCGTGGATTTTTCTTCAAGTCGTGGATTTTTCCTCAAGTTGTGGATTTTTCTTGAAGTCGTGTATTTTTCTTCAAGTCGTGTATTTTTCTTCAAGTCGTGGATTTTTCCTCAAGTCGTGGATTTTTCTTGAAGTTGTGGATTTTTTTTTAAGTTGTGGATTTTTCTTGAAGTCAAGGATTTTTCTTCAAGTCGAGGATTTTTCTTGAAGTCGTGGATTTTTCTTCAATTCAAGGATTTTTCTTCAAGTCGTGGATTTTTCTTCAAGTCGTGGATTTTTCTTGAAGTCGAGGAATTTTCTTCATTCTGAAATTTCGGAATTTTCCAAGATTTCAGAATTTTCCATTTTTTGATTGACGGCCTTGCTTGTTTATTCTTCTGGATATAGAATTGGATACTCTTTTGTCTTTTTATCAGTCATAGCTCACTTGTTCCCAAAATAGACCTGCCAAAAATAGACTTTCTAAAAATAGTAAGTTGTTCCAAAGTCAAAATAAGGCCAATCCGGGAGGCAAAGAAATTTACTAAAAATAGACACTGCTAAAAATAGTAAGTACTTCCAAACTCAAAGTAAAGTTATTCCGGGACGCAGTGAGACTTACTAAAAATAGAAATTTCCAAAAATAGCAAGTATGTCAAGATGTTCAAAATTTCACTGACATTCTTTTTTGAAAGATCAATTCTCATTCACACTTGACCTAATTCACAGACAAACACAGTTTCCATTCTAGGAGCCAGGTGGACAACACTTTTCTAGACTTGGCCAAATTTTACCAATTCTCACATCAAAACACGGGAAACCTTAGGGGACTGAGCCAAAAACTACCAAGAACGAAAGCCAAAAAAAAAGGCCAACCAAAAAAAGAGGGGGGTCCCTATTTGCAATGGGGCGAGGTGTGAAAAGGTCACAACATCTCGCACCAATTCAAATAAATGTTCTTGAACATTTCAAGGATAAAATTTGCTCCATACCCGAAATCTTCAGAAAATTTCTTCTAACCTATCAAAAGACTAGGAAGAAGACTAAAAATGGGAGAAAAAATCAAGTACTAGATCACAACCTCTTCGTCCATGATTACATAGGTGTGTGCAAATGCATTATTCCCGCTCAACAAGAACACTTAGAATCCCTGAGATTAGTCATGAAAAGTTATACATTCCTCTTGACTCCAAAAGCATCCTTGACTCCAAAAGCATCCTGGACATTGCCTCGCTGCCAGTTAGGTGTCCATAGCCCCGACGAGGTTGTCTCTGTAATCACACGGAGATCGCTCTACTTCCGGCGAATTATTCTTTCGAACACCTGTAGAGATGTCCGTGTATTCCCAAAGCCAATCATTCAATCTTAATTTTCTTTTCTTTCCTCTTTCTTTCTTTTGATATTGCATTTCTTTCCTTTTTCTTGGCTTGTGAGCAGTGAAGCTCACTATGGGTTAGGAAATTACAGTGGCGCTGAAGCAAGATTTTAAATTTTTCACAAGCCATGACTTTTCCCAAAGAATATTAAATGACTCAGAGCAATTGATTAGGTGTGATGATGTAGTAATCTTGGAAAATCGATGATATGACACAATAAATGATTAAACTTCCAAGTCGAGGACACTTCCTAACCAAATGATAAAGTTGAGAAAGAAAAACCTTGGATTCTAAAGCACTTCACAAATAGTTATCCAAGAAATTGACTAAACATAACTAAGTACAGGTGCTAGAGTGTTCTTGAGATGCACCGCCTTTCTCACAAAGTAGGAACCCTCCGAAGAAAACCAAAACTAAAAGGAAACCTACTCTAACAAAACAAAAACTTTGAACAGACAAAA
Organism: Thuja plicata; assembly: GCA_018584345.1. Lineage (NCBI taxonomy): Eukaryota > Viridiplantae > Streptophyta > Pinopsida > Cupressales > Cupressaceae > Thuja > Thuja plicata. Next base: position 307,924 of record MU223796.1, read on the forward strand.
CTCAAAAAACTGAAATATACACAACTCCTAACATGATTCCTCAAGATGTGCAGGAGCAACATGGTACTGGTCATAGTTCGAATTCTTGCAAATTCATCCTTAAACTCTGAAAAGTAATCCTTCACAACACAAATCTCAAACTCAATCAAATCCTCAGGAAAGATTAGCAACTGGGGTAACTCCTCGGGACCATGATTAATCCATAAACAAGTTGTTCTTCCTAAATTTCCGTAATCAAATTCATAACATTCAAAATTAAGAGTAAGGAATGAGACAACCTTGTCATCTTCGTTCCCGGGCAAGAATTCATGCGTGTTGTCATATATTTCATCTGGAGGACGAAGTTGGTGATGAACCATCCTGCTCGCGCTTGAGATATTTTGATCATCTTCACACTCCATAGCAAGCTTGTTGTGATGTGATTCAACTAGAAATTTGGGAATATGGAACATGTCATCCACTATTTCTTCTTGTTTCTTCAGTGATGGGTGTACCACCAACCCAAATGGCTCTTCATATTCTTCTTTTATTATAGCAATCTTCTCATCGCCTAGTATTTCTTCTTGTGCAATCTCTTCCAAAACATCTCCTTGGCTCTTGATTAGTGGACCTAGCACCAATTCGAATTGGTTGTCCGATTTTTCTTGCATCGTGGTTGCCAGTTCATAATCTGATATTTCATCTTGTTCGAAGGCACTCAACAGTTCCTGCATCTTAGCAATATGTGAATGGACTACCTTGTCAAGGATTTCTCCTTTTGGAAACTCCTTGTGTTGCAAGATCAAACGTTGATCAAAATTTTCTCCTTCATGAGAGTTACTAGAACGATTTTCTTTGTCACGGGGTTGTCTTTCTTCACTTGGAATAACCATTTCATCCTCATGTTCTGATGCTTCCAAGTGTTGAATATGACTTGTCATTTCCTGAAGGTCTTCTATGGCTTCTTTGATCTTGACTCCAACAAATTCTTCTTCAGGTGTGATGTAGGAACAATCTTCGTCAACTGGAATGCTTGATTTAATTGTACCATCTTCTAATTTTCTTCCTCCATAATATGATGACATTGTAATGCTTTGATCTTTTTTTGTAGGATTGAGATGCTCATTTTAGATGCATTCCCATGGTAATTCTAATAATTTAAGCTGATATCTAACTTGATTGATGGCTTCTCCACAAATTTGACAAGTGAATTATGAGTGAGATGAATTGTGAATCCGACACCAACGGGACCAACGGGGAAGCAACACACCTTCGAGTCGTATATTACCAATCTCAATCTGATTCTGAATTCTCAACTTGAACCTTGAGAAAGAATCATTTCCATTGTAATCATCATTGGGCCTTATGCACAATTCCGGCTTTGGAACATCCCAAAAGAAAATCTTCCCTTGCAACACTAGCTCTATCCTCAACAAGAAGGTCAAGCAATTCATCTCCTCATGCTTGGTAGTCTCATGAATTCGACACCTCCCTGGTATGACAAACTGAGACAAATTCCTGGGGTACAAGTGTGCATTTAAATCCTCTTGAATCTGAACTATATCCACTAGGAGACTGTCTTGATGGCAAGATATATGAAATGGCTGCTCCTCCATCAAAATATTTTTTATTTGGATTTTAGCTTTTAGATTTTTCACCTTTTTAAAGATTTTTTCACTTTTGAGAGATCTAAGATATCTCTGTGTAATGTCCCCACTTTAGCCATCACCAGATTGAGTTGCAGTTAGCCTATGTCTGCATGGTCCCGGAGGCTAACATGGTTTGCAAAGGGATCCTGAGATGTTTTGGCCTAGTCCTTTCTAGTTTGGG
>MU223796.1:315764-325893 GCA_018584345.1 Thuja plicata
TGTATCCATGTATACACATATACACACGTGTATATATATATACACACATACACACATGTGTATACACATATACACACATTTATATATATACACATATATACACACGTGTGTATATATACACACATATACACATACATGTGTGTTTATATACACACATATACACACCATACATATACACATACAAGTGTGTATCCATGTATACACATATACACACGTGTATATATATACATACATACACACATTTGTGTATATAGACACATATACACACGTGTGTATACACACACATATACACACACCATACATGTGTATATATATATATAGACATATACACATGTGTGTATATACACACATATACACACCATACATGTGTATATATATACACACATACATGTATGTATATACACACACATACATGTATGTGTATATACACACACACGTACATGCGTATATACACACATGCGTATATACACACATGTGTATATACACACATGTATATATATACATCCTTATAGCAATATAATATACATCTTTATAGTCACAGATCCCACGAAATATTAAATTTGGCTTTCTAAAAATTGGAATTCCCATTACACTTATTTTGAAATTCCAATTCCACCTATTTAGGTGGAAGATGATATTCCCATTTTGGGGGCAAAATGAGAATTTCGGAATTCCAATTCCATTTTTTTCCAAGGACCCAAACATGAAATTTGGCATTATCCAGAATTAGATAATGCCAATTCCTGTCATATTCCAGGAAACAAACGGGCCCTTAGGTGAAATGGTGATGGTTTTTAAAGGGTGTGTCTAGTTTGTGAGCTCACAAATATTATAATATATCAATCCCATCTGTAAATAGTGTCAGCCTAGTAATTTTAGAGCACAAATTATGGAGGATAGACCATTCCCACAGCTCACTATCCTATCTCTGAGGTATGATGTAAACGATTTTTTGAGGCTATTCACTTATTGGTGCATCATAGATTACATATGGTCAAAAGCTGCTTAGGGTTAGGTTTTGGAAAAATCTTTCGGTCTTCCAATATAGGCAAGTGTATGTTGAAGTTAAAGGCCTTGTACAGAGGTTGTTTTAGGCTTGGGTATTGGAATTTAAACCATCCTCATTTGACTAGATCCTTTACGGGTAATCTAGCTTAGCCAAGAATGACAATTCTTTTGTGGATATTTGAAAACCTACGATATAAGGTTTCTAGCTTAGTGCCACTACTTTTGTAGCCACTTTTTGATCACCAAGATCCTGAGAGGGCAAGGTGAGAAATGCATACATTGGGAAGTCACTGAAAGTCCTAATCTTGGATGCTCCACTAGAACATGACCTTGGAAAGAGCAGCCCATATGGGAAACAGAGAAAACCCCACCAAATAATAATAGCTCCTAGCATGGGCAAAAAATCTGGCCCTTTGCATTTTTCTATCCTAACACACTCAATTGCTGCTTGCACTTTCAAATTCTACTGTGTGCCAAGTGTGACCTCCAGCAAGTTGTTATGTTGGTCAAATGACTACAAACACAATGATGATGTTCCAGACCACTATCAAAATGTCAATAGAACCATTTTCCAAATAAAACACTTTGTCTATCTGGCACCGATTTGTCCATTGGCTGTCTGAGCCACTTGCAGCATTGCTGAAGGCAATACAAACTGTCCTAAAGAAACAATTCCAACAGCCCTAGTATGTGCAAACGACCTGCAAAAGGTCAGGAATCACTCCACAGAAGACCCTGTGCTGTTTGGAATGGGAAAAGAGAACATGCAGCATTGAAGCGAACACCTGAAGCAGCTTTGTGAACACTGAATTGCTGAAGGAGAACCTGCAACGCTGCTACAGGCAAATTTTCACAGTTTCTCCAGTGCCCTGTCTTGATAGCTTCCGAATTAGACCAACTTATACCAAGTTTTTGGATCAGAGACTCAACTTAGTAAGGGTAGAAAGGACATTATGGTAATTGTTGAATTAACTTATTTAGTAGAGGATGGCACAATTTGAAAGTGCTTTACTATTTTAGTATGCAAGTTCTTGGCTATGAGCTGAAACTTTGCAAGGACCATAGATGGGTGCAAGAAAATCATATAAGGGAGCATTACATTTGATGTTCTGCCCTAGCCATTCCTATGGCGATAACATGTAGGTTGTTATAATCTATGTTCTTCATTTCAGATGCTGGGTAGGTATACATGCACAATTAAGCAGGATTGTTTATGATCTAATTTTAAACATCATATGTACTTTGGCTATATTTAGAAATGATTTTGTCTAATTATTTATTAGTGGGCAACCAATAATGTAGTCTAGTTATCATTTTCTGTAACAGGTTGGTGCTGTAGCATTGAAAAAGAGTCGAGCTACTATAGGTATTGCATTTGCAACACTTTTTTTTTTCACGATTGTCCATGACAATTCCCTAATTTTGATTAGAATATCAGGACAAATTATTGAATTCAGAGAAAATGAACTTTTCTAATAAGGTCAAAGATTTGGTAGATTCTATCCTCTGTTACTATCCTCATTAGGGAGAAGGGAAATAGTCTCCTTCCTTTTATAGTATATTATTAACCCATCATATTTTCCCTTGACGGATATCCAAAATGGAACTACAAAATGAGCTAACTTATGGTTTCTGTTTTATGTCAGCATGAACATAATAGTTTATTTCTGATGCATAAATTTGAGTACAGGCACACACACACAAAACATGCAAAATTTAGCATCTCATGCTAGTGGAAAGTAGTTTTAGTCCAAGCATCTTCCATTTTTAAAAGGATCTACAAGAAAGGCAGAATCCATTTAGCTTGTGGGAGAAATGTCAGTTTTGGCAAATGAAATGTAAAATATTGATTATCATATTGAGGATCAAATCAATATTTGGATGCAGTGAATGCCAATGCTTTGAAGCTGAGCTGTGAACTTCTGAGGCTTTTTATTACAGGTATATGTGGTTGTAGGAACTCGCTTCAAGTAATCTGGGAGAAAATTAACTGGCTTTGGAATACTTGATTTTCATTATATTGAGAGATGCATCTGTTCTTATTAAGCTTTGCAATTCTATCAAAATAGAAATTTATTATTGACTCTGCGTGGAAATGATTCTAAGTTTTCTACATTACTAGTTGCATAACTTAATGCTTTTCTGCTTATTAGAGACTGTTCAACGTACTGCTATAGTTGCTGAGGCAGAAGGGATCACTCAAATCGAGGGTACACACCTTGAGAGAATATTACCCCAGCTGCTTCTTGATTTTTAAATTGGGCACTCAAAGATTTACACCCAGACTTGTACCTGAATTTGTTCTAAATTTGTAATGCTTGTTAAATTACACTGCAAATACTTTTTTCTGCTAAGTTACTGGGTTCCCTTGTTTGAGGCTGGGTTCCGGTTCCGGTTCCAGTCAGGTTCCAGTTACTGTTCGGTTCTCCTCTATGTTCGACCTGGGTTCCTGTGGTAGGAACCAGGGTGCTTGGGCCAAACCCGGTCACACCTGCAGCTGTGGGTGCCAAAAAATGGGCCACAAATGCCTTAAAAACTATTTTGCACCCTAAAAAATCCATTCACAAATACATTTTGAGACTGCAAATTATGAATGTGACATGAGGTATTTTCTTTATAATATTATTGGCAATTATGTACTTATGAGTATCACGCCTCTAATTTATTATTATGGTAACATGGGTATGACCATACTCCATGCCTAATGGTACCTGGAATGGAGTGTGGTTCAAAAGAAGTTGAACCAAATGCTGACCTCGATGCCTATGGCTATGATCACGATGACGATTAATATGAATTTTAAATATAAAATATTGCTTGTAATTTGAATTTTCATTGTGTAAATGACATTTTGAGACTTTTGCAAATTATGAATATGATGAGGTATTTTATTTATAATTTTATTGGCAATAATGGATTTATGAGTATCACGCTTCTAACTTATTATTATTATATGTTGTTTTGAACATGTATGATGTATATATAAATTTATAATATATCAGTATGTATATGTGTGTATATGTATGTATGTATGTATATATGTATGCCGAACCCAAACCCAAGGAATTATTATTTTCAATTTTGCTGAGTCCGTGTATCCGAACCCAAACCCGAACTTGTATCAGAACCAGGATTGGTAACTCTTTTTTTCTGTGAAAACATCAACACTGGGTGTTAGTTATTCTTCAATAGTGGCATAAACATGTTAGTAAAGCCATGAGATAGTCTCCCTGATGGCACTTTAAATGATCTGTAAACTACACAATGGTTATGCTATACAATATTCATCAACATTTGGATTCAAAGTGAAGGAATTAAGATCTGCACTTTTAGGCAATTAAATAAACTGAATTTGAAAGGAAAATGAGAGCAAATGACTAGTGTTCTATGGGAACATGCCCCTTGGGATCTGAGTGATGTCCCCAACATATCAGACATCCTAGGGACTCGAAGGGATGTTACCTTTTTAGGACTGGACAAACCTACTCCATATGATGCATAAAAAAAAATGTAACTTTTCAAGAAAATCTCCAAAAGACCTTAAAGGGGGAGGATTGGCATTACAAATGTAGCACATTGTATTTACTTAAAAAAATTTCAATTGTATTTAAATTTAAGTTATTTTAATAGCCAGGCTTTGCTGTCCCCAAAATTGGGGAATTGTTTTGCTGCCTTTAAAACCTTTTTCCATGTCTCGTCTCAAAAACTTGGAGAAATATTGCACGCAAGTAACCAGCTGAACACAAAGAATTTACTATGGAGAATCAAAACGTTGAAAGAAAACACTAGGACAAGTGAGCTAAATAACCCCTTTTTTCACTGTCTTCAATGACATGCAATTCTAGGCCTCTAGGGCACAAAAACAGCCTGAAACAACAATGTTCACTACCTCAGATCAGTCACAGCATGTATTTAATGTTAAATACAATCTACTTGTCCACTTGGACACCTGATTTCTCTTGGAATTCACTTCAATTCCATTGACCCCTTGTTTAAACCACATTTACAACATATATTTATGCTTATGGAATTCAGAATAGAAGAGGAGAAGTCGCTAGGTGTCAAGAAGTACAAAATTGAAAATGACATTGGTTGTTTTTTATGTGTGACGGAACTCCGTTTTTTAATGAATCTAAGCAAAATTTGAGTGATTAATTATCAATGAATGGCGAGATAAATACATTAGAATGTTGGCTAAGAAACATAATTGACTGACCACTTAAAACTTCCAATGAAGGTTACTAACGATAATAATAAGGATTATTATTGTTAATAATTATTAATTATTACATGATGTAATATAAAGTATTTACAAGAGTAGAAGTCAATAAGTGTCAAAAAGCTCTTAACTTCACTGTCACAAGTGATTTAATAAAGATTTCAACAAGTTACTCTTGAACAATATTGGAGTTGAATATTTTGTTGTTGCACATGCCTATGAATCTGTTTAGTGTGCTCAAGAAATTTGGATTATAAACAACTTCAACACTCTTTGATTGTTGCAAAATCGAATGGTAGGTTTTTTTTAGGCATACCAATTAAACGTATTGCTTTGCAAATGACTCCACATATGCAACAATCATGCCTGGAAGAGTGAGCAACGATGGTTTTCTTTTTACTACCTTATTATATCAAATTGGATTCCAAGAAGAAAATTGATGTAGGATCATACAAACCTTCCTCACTAACAATTTTTTTTTGTTTGCTCAATTTTGATGGTGACTTTCTCTTGTTTTCTTTTATTGTCGCTAGTCTTGGGTTGGATGTGATTTCTTCAACCTCTATGCTTGGTTGTTACCTTTTATTTTTAGCTTTCTTTTGGATCTATTATGGCGGTGCAGCTTGTGTTATTCCATCATCTCGAATTGTCAGTATGGTTAAAAGATTGGGTCATCTCTAATGCTATTTTGGGCAGTCGTAACTGTTGGGCACTTTAAAAATATTTAGTGAACTTGAATCCATGATTGTTGTACCAGCACAATCTTTATTACATTTAAAGTTTTGCTGGCAAAGTTTAGTTGTTCTAGCACTACTTTTTATTAGTAATGATTTATCCTAGGTGAATGGGATGTGGTTGGCAAGTCTAAAATGGAGACTGGATTGGACGGTTTTGGATGCCTTAACTCTTTAAAAGTAAAATATATACGATGAAAGGTGTGGAGGGAAGATTGGCTCATTGTAGGGTGATTGATGAATTGGTGAAGTTGAAGATAAAGGAACAAAAAACAATGATAAAGAATATGACGTTGCACTGAACTAGGAGGCCAAAATGATTGAGTTGTAACATATAAGATCCCTTGAAATCCAAAATCTCATTCTTGAATAATGAATTTTTGCAAGTTAAATATCATAGATTAAGCACCTGAATAGGAGAGTTGATACTAGAATGTTGATGTAAGAAAGTGTTGAATTTCATCTTGAATTTGTAAATTTTTTGTTATGTATTTGTTATGATTACAATTCAATTTTTGTAAAGAGTTGCCTATTTGTAGCCCTTAATTGTGTTCATGAATTTGGACAATATTATTTGTTATTAGAGTAGGATTAAACGTTGGGGTGTAATGAATTTCGTCTTGGAAAACCTTGAAGCACTTGTTGCAGGTGTCGGAAGTCTTGTAAATGTAGAGAGTTAAGAAGTAAAGATGGTTGATGTTGATTTTTAGATAGTAGAGGTGTTAAGAGCAACATTGGTAAGGTTGGAAGCCTTGGAAACATCACAAAGGAGAGGCATAATAGTTGACAATGTGAGTGTATATGAAGAAGCAATGTAAGCACTAGTTGGACAAGGTGCCAAACCCTTCATAAGGGCCATGTCTCTTATTGAAAATCTATCACAAATGGAGACTTTGTGCTAAAGTAAGTTTAAATGCAAAAGAATTGATAGATTGGATCTTGAAGATGGAGAAATGCTTTTAGTTTAAATTAGTAGAAATTTGTAGAGGGTGAATTTATCAACTACAAAGCTAAATGATCATGCATCTTTTTGTTGGGAACATGTGCAATTGAGGGATGAAGGGAAAAGGAAATGATTCGTTCATGGGATCAAATGGTAACAAAGTTGAACCATTGTCGATTATCATCTTAATATGTTGAAGCACTTATATAATCTAAAATAGAAGGAATTGAGTGTCCAAGCATGCATTGAATAATTCTATTGGCTTAACATTTGAGTTGGTTATGTTGAGTATGACGAGGGAAAAGTTTTAAGAAATACTAATGCACTTAATTTTTCTATTTAAAAGGAGTTTAGCATGATTTGGGTGGGATCAATAGATGAAAGCTACCAATGTACCTTGAGAGCGGAACAATAACTACCATGAAAGCAACATAATGTTAGAGGAAGAGGAGGATCCACTAGAGGAAGATGACGGTGAAGATAAAATACCATATAGTAGTGAAGGGAAATCAAGTATTGCTTGAAATGAAAATTACAACTCAGACACTAGGGGAAGAGGGAACATCTTTAGAGGAAGCAACTTTGGAAGAGGAAGATATAATAGTCTCACTTGCTATCAATTTGGTGAAAAAGACCAGAGGGCTTATAAGTGTCCGCATGAATTGTAGGATAATAAGGAATCTTGTTGAAGCCAATGAAGAATATGAAACATGATCATGACATTACAAAAGAACTTGAACAAGGGGAGACCCTTATGTTGAATAAGGTATTGTTAAAAAAAAAAAAAAGAACACAAACCAACACAAGGAAATAACCTTTTTTCGTACCATCTACAAGTCCAAAGGCAAGTGTTGCAAAGTAGTGATTGATAATGAGTATAAATAGCTTAGTATCTAGTGCAAAGGTGGAGAAGCTGAATTTGAAAAGAATCATAAATCCAAGCCTATACAAGGTATAATGGCTACAAAAGGAATATCAACTTCAAGTAAACAAATAATACATAGGAGAATTCCATATATGAACTTACCACGATGAAATATTGTGCGACATCATGCTTATGGATGCTTGTCATGTTATTCTTGGACAACCTTGACAATATGATAGAAGGACTATTCATGATGACAAGAACAATTCTACCATCATCAAATATAGAAACGAGTGCATATTGAATCCAATGAAAGAAAGAGAAATGGATAATGGTTAAAAGACATGCTTAATTACTAGAAGATAATTTGTAAGTGATATAAAAGAAGGGTGTTTTGCGATTCTTCCTAATCCCCTAGAAATAAAAATTAGCATGGAAGAAGATATTTCATTAAAAGTACAAAAGTTGTTTGGAGAATATGTTGATATTTTGTCATATGAGATACCAAAAGGGTCACACCTTGTTAGAAGCGTTAGCCATTGCATTGGTCTAGCTCTTGGAGAAAGCATACTGATTAAGGCAACATATACAATGACAGTTGATAAAAAATCCAACTAGGGAGGGCCTCTACAAAATGGTCATGTCACACAACATTCTGATAGGATTTAGCCTTCTATTCTTCTAGGGACAAACAACCTACAAATCAATTTAAGTATTTTATGTAGTACATCGATTCTGGAACATCACATGAATTGCTCTGATTCATTGATCTTCAATGGTGATATTGCTATTAGGGTTCATCTGTGTAGTTTTTGAGTCAAACTCATTGAGCCATGTTTCATGAGTAGTGCTTCACAAGAACCCATCTCTCATGTGAATGAATGCAACACTTAACACTCATTGCATCTAGGTGATGCTCATAGAGGTGAAGCACTGAGACTTCTTGGGAGGTCACCCATCCTAGTACTACTCTAGCTCAAGCACGCTTAACCACAAAGTTTCCTCCAAGGTTAAGCCCACTTTTCTTTCCTTGGAGGAAACTCCATGGTTAAGCAGGCTTGAGGTGGAGTAGTACTGGGATGGGTGACCTCCCAGGAAGTCCAGGAGCTTTGCCTATGTGAGCATCACCTAGATGCAATTAGTGCTAAGTGTTGCATTCATTCTCATGAGAGATGGGTTCTTGTGAAACACTACTCATGAAACATGGGTCAATGAGTTTGACTCAAAAATTGCACAATTGAATCCTAATAGCAATACCATAATTTGACTTGCCGTGGAAAGTTTCTCCTACTTATTGACCTTCAATGGTGCCGAGGAGTACAAATTTATTGGCAAAGGAAAATTGTAGATATATTTTGGAGGGAAAAATCTCATTTTCCTCAATGTGTACTATGTCACGAGAATGGAGCTTGATTTGCTCTTAGTTAGATTATGCACTACTATCCCAAATTAGACACTATTTTTAGCACACACAAATTCTATATTGTTGACAATGAGTCCAAGAAAACCATGGGTTATATTAATTGGTTGATATTGGAGAGGCACAAGAACACACATTGGTAGAAATGAGTGCATTCTACATTACCAACCCTAAGAGTTATGATGCCACATTCTAACTCTTTTTATACTAATGATATGAACTGATAAAATTCCTTAAACACATAATTTGGACTTCAAGAAAACCACACATATTTTCTGGTAAAAGTCAAAGATTTCCACGTAACCAATCATAATCAGATTAAAACTAGCCCTGAAGAAGCGATTAGTTAAGACAAATGTTCATTTATCTTGTTCAATCACAAACAACAAACTCATAAAGGTGCGATTCTTGATTAAGTATAACACATGGTTTTAAGTCAACATTTTGATTAATGCATGAAAGAGTGCAATCCTAATCTTAAAGATGCGATTTATGAAAAGATTAATTTGTTTATGCAAACAATAATCTTAAATATGATTCTTAATAAAGGCAACAATTATTATAAGAGGTGCGATTTGTATTGAATTGGAAAGTAATTATCAATGAAGGAGTGCTATATGTTTAAAACATATGTTGTTATAAAAGACCCCGATCTAAAAAAAAAAAAGAGACGAACTTTATTGCATAAGAATATTATTCAATAGGTACAGTTTGAAGACTTGCTAAGATAGCAATTTGTCTAAACAATAGATAACAAAGAGACATGATTGAAAGATGATGACCATTAAGAAATTGCTCTTTTTGGGGAAGATATACTAGCTTATATATACCTATATATATATAATACGCCAAGAGTAATCCTTCTCGAGTGCGCCTATTTTTCGTGTGGATTAGGGATGATAATTTAAAATAGGCGCCTCGAGAAGGATTACTCTCGGCG
>MU223796.1:352191-402222 GCA_018584345.1 Thuja plicata
ATCTGATTCCACCATTGTTCTAATAGATTAATAAGTTCTGGATCTTGAAACCACATAAATTCAAATTTAAAGGGGTTTCTAGTTGGTTTGCTGCTTTCTGTGATATTTAATCTAATCGGGAAATGATGCAATCCTATTTCTGGTAAAATTTCTGCATTCATTATATATTCCATTTCTCCTCTAATCATAAATCTATCCAATTTTTCCGCTATATGACTAAAGCCTAGTCTTCTATTGTTCCAGGTGTAAATGCCATTAATCGTATTGATATCTACTAAGTTGTCATCGATGGTCCATTTACTGAAGTCCTTCTGTGCTTGTGAGATATATTGTGATCCTCCGTATTTTTCCTTGATGTCCAAGATGGCATTGAAGTCTCCACCCAAAATGTGGAGCTCCTCTTGGTCTGTTTGAAGAAAGGATTGTATTTCCTTCCATAATTTCCTTTTTTCCTCAGTCTGAATAGGTCCATAAACATTAATCAAATTATATTTTAAGTTTGTTTTAAGGATAATAACCTTTGTTGTCATCCAATTACTATTTTTCATTAATACTTGGGCAGAGATTTTTTGGGGGTCCCATAGAGTCGCTAAACCTCTTGAGGCACCCAAGGAAGGAACATATTCTGATTTCCAAATCCCAAGTTTACCTCCAAATTTTGCACTATCTTCTAAGCCAAGTTTGGTTTCTTGTATTATGATTATTTCTGATTCAAAAATTTTAAGATATCTTTTTAGTAATCTTTGTTTGTTAGGGGCATTTAGGCCCCTAACATTCCAAGATGTGACTTTCATTGCTCCTTGAGAAGGAACTTCCCCTTCCCTACATTCAGAATATCAATTAATTTTTTTTGATTCTCCTCACAGCCAGCTAAGGCTCGAAGTTCTTTGGAGGACTTTCTTCCCCTCTTCTTCTTAATCTTATCAATTTTGGGGCTAGACATCCCATCCTTGTTAATGGCTATTCCAAGTTGTCTATCCTCTTTTGATATACTGAATAGACCATTAATGTTTTCTATATTATTATAACCTGCCTCTCTATCAGTGAGTGCATCTTCTTGATCTATAACATCTTTGCCATACGATTCCAAGATGTTGTCCAGGCAATTTTTATCTAAGATCTCCATTTCTATAGGAATAGATAGTTTAGATTCTGTGTCCCTCTGCTGGACCATCATAGGATCCGCATGTTCTTTTTCCTCTTCTCTCAATTCCATTATTTTTTTAATCAATATATCTTTTTGAAGCTGTAGTTCTTCTCCATCACATATCTGATTGATAAAGAGATCCATCAGCTCATCTGTGAGGGACTCACCTATATAATATGTAATAATTTTAATTTCTTCATTGCATTTATCTATCTCTGTGTAATTGGCAATATCATTCTTAGGCATAGGTTCCAAAATCTAATTGTCTTGATTTGCTGTCTTTGTAAAATCTATGTTTTTTCTATCTTGCTCAATGTTAAATTCATAGCCAGAATAAGATAATTCATCGGCTGTTGCTGAAAGATGTTCAGGGAGGCCCACAATTGGGCATCCCTTCTCATTTTCTATTTGTGTTTCCAGAACTTGATTGCTGTTTAAATCTTGTTTAGAAACAGTGGGCTGTAACCCTTCACTGTTCTCTGAAGGAGAGGTATTTGTGGATGTGCATATTTCAGTTGAGAGTGGCCTGATTTTAAAAGAGGGTTCTTGAGAATCTTGAAGTATATCCCCTGTGTTTGCTAACATGAAGCCCCCTTTATCTTTACAAAGTATTACTTCCACCTCCCCTTTACTGAGAGGATTATATAATAAATTTATAGGATCCTTCTTAATCACAACATTATTACTGACAACTTCTTTGAAGTTTTCAGTAATAAAGGGATTAACAATTACTGAGTTATTATTGAAATTTAAATAAATATGAGGAATGAAATTCTGATGTAGGTTCATCTTAACAATAATATTTTTCTCTATTTTAAGCGGTTTGGTTTCACAGACCCTTATAAATTTACCAATTTTATTACCAATTTGACTAACAGAGTCAATATTTGACAACTCTATTGGTAAATTTATGAGAAAAATAGCTTTTTCTACTTCAAAGTTTTCTAAATATAATGGATTAAATAATGGCATCCATTTAGTTTCAAAAAAATCTTCATGCCTGTATTTCAGATTATAGTTTCCTAATATTTTCCTTTTAATTTCGGATGACTTGCAATCTATGAGAAAGAAGAAATCAACTAGGACAGTGATACTTACCTCGGTGGGAAGCATTGCTGTTAGGGCTTTTGAAATTTCATGAATACTAGCCCCTACTCCTTTCCATCAGACTATAATACCTGCATCTTCATAATATTTTTAATTTTGTGCTATAATATTATCATCTAAAAATAGCTTGCTAGGAAAAACTTTATCATTAGAGTAATCAAGCATGTTATTACTGTTCCGCCTATGAGGTGGTGTGTAAACTGTCAAGGAAACTTTAGATTGAGGAGCCTTTATCCCACCATTTTTTGGATGAGATTGATGCTTTAGATCCTCATCAATCCTACGCCGATGAGGAGGAGAATAATAGTTTGAGGACTTCTTATTTTCCCCACCATTGCATATATTGCTCTTAGGTTTAGGATGCTCAATATTCATCCCGGTAGATACAGACCCTGATCGGGTATCTAAGGTTTTTCCAAAGGAAGGGGGAATGAATGTAGACTGAGGAATAGTCTTATCCCTAGGGTTTCCCTTTCTTTCCAAAACCTTATTACGAATATTAAAGCATGAATGTAAACCCTTGTTGGGAGCAACCTGCTCTGTTCTTAATATATCAAAATAATTTTTCAATGGAATCATACTATTCTTCTTAGCATTAGTAAGTGATCTTACCTTATTTTTACCTTTAACCTCCTACCATTCGAAGTCATTCGACTTAACATGCCCGAGACATTTTTGGGCCGCTGAAAATCCATCTCGCCTCATCGTAGAGTGAGGGTCATTGGGACTTCTAACAATGTCACGTCTGTATTTTAGGGCCTTTTTGATCCCGAGAATGCTATTGTATTGAAATGCATACTTCATTTTAGTGAATACAGTTATTTGATTATCCAAATCCTTTATAGTAAATATTTTTGGAATCTGGGTGTTACTTCTTTCCTTCTTATTCTTTTTAGAACATGCCCTAGATCTCTGGGTATGCTCATTTATCAAGAGATCTATCTCAATGAATGTCGATGCATCTACATTTTTCTTTCCTTCTTCCAGGCTTTTCCTTTTCTGATTAGCGATGAATTCTTTAAGATGCTCATAGTTTTGATCTTGACGACCACAGATCTGGTTTTCGGCAATCAATTTCTTTGTGACCGTATAATAAGCAACTAAAACAATAACCAGAAAACCCAGTGCTACTGGTATCAAGTTCGAATAGACTATCTTCCTCTGAGTTTTTTCCATTGTATGTGTTCACTACCAGATCAGAGACTTCAATCTTTCTTTTGTTAATAATGAAACCTAGCTCCGATTGCCCTAATCTTTTAAAACCTTTATTTCGCATTTTTTTTCGCATATTCACTTTAAATATTTTTAAATTTTTATGCTAATTATTTATTCCTACTAATGTCATGTCATTTTGCGAGATGTACTAGTTGAGGTGATATCATACATGGAGGTGACTATATTATATGTAAGTTATATTAATTTAATTATGTCTCCCATTTGACAAAGCCCATTAGAGGCTAATTAAGTGGAAATTCATCATAAGGTGTAAGAGTTTAATTTATGATAGATTATAATAATTGGTATAACAAGTTATGATAAATAGAAGAATTAGGATGATAATTTATGATAAGTGGACCCTATGCGATTGATGCACCTATACATGGAAGATGCTTACATGAATGCAAGTGTATTTATTTTTTGAGTGCTCATATGAATGAGGAGAATGACATGAGAAATAGTAGATTCCAATGAAGTCCCCTATGAAGACATTACACTTCATGCAAGACTGTTTCATCCATACAAGTGTTGTTCTTGTCAAGGAGACTCAAGAAATTCATGCATGCATTGAATTATTTCCATGGACTAATCCTTTATGTGGAGTAGTATTTATTTGGTACTCATTCATTTTTCATAGTAGTACACGTTTGTAGATTTCACATGTATAATTATGTTGCTAAAATCACTCCAAAAAACCTATTGTTGTTCAAGAATCTTAAATGATCTTATCTTTGTTATTGTATTTTAACTCCTTTAGGATTATTGATAATACAAAGAGTTGTGCTTTTGGAGTATGAATTTTTTCTCTTGAAAGGATTTTCCCTATGTGAATCTATTATTGTAATTTATCTTATTTGGCATAATTTATTAAGTTGAATGAATGTTCATCTAACACTATAATTAATAAGGGCTTGCAAGAATATTTTGCACTATATTCCCAACTTATATTGTCATAGGAAGCTATTTCCATTAGCTAATTTCCTTTTATTATATAATGGTTCATGCTAAACAAGATATTTCCCAAGCAGTGAGAGTACTTATCAAGTTTTTGTTTTACTATGGTATAGAGAATTATAAGTATGTTAAAGGGGGTATTTAGTGTAGACGCCAAAAATTGTCCTTATATTAATTTAATTAATATTCCTATAACATTATGGTTAGTTTTAATTAATTAATTATATTTGTTATATTCTTCTATCTAGTTAATTAAATTTATTTAATTAAATATGATTCACTTTCTGTAGTATTTACATTTAATTTAAATACTATCTCCTTTTAATGTATTAAATCTTATTTATATACATTTCTCCATTAAACCCCCTTTTAAATAAATCTCAATTTATTTATTCCCTCACATTTCTAATATTCCTCTAAATCAAGATTAAATTCAAATCTAATCTGAATCATTAATCTAAGCCTAGCCTAAAGACCTATTAATCCTACCTAGAAACCTACTCTATTCCTACCCTACCCTACCTATCCCTCTTAATAAACCTACTCTCCCACTTAAGCACACACTAATCACACTTAAAGTGTGATTTCTAACCTTTTTAGTACTAATGGAGTGCTCAAACATGTGTGAGCAAATCCTTCCAAGGAAGCCACCCAACTTCCTTGAATGTGGCCACCTTTTTGTCCCCCACTCTATTCTCCAAGGTTTGTTCACACATGTGTGAGAAACCCTGAGCCACTCAAACCTTAAAGGATTGAGTTTGAATTTTGTATGACATGTCCTTTTGCCCTTGTTTCCTCCATGTGACATCTATGTGGATGCCACATGTGCTCCACCTCATCCAAGCCCTTCCCTTCCCTCCAAAAATCTATAAATGGAGGCTCTTGCCAAGAGCAAAGCATCCATTATTTTTGCATTGTTATTATGTTAGTTTCATTTTAGGGTTTTATTGAGCATTTAGTATGTTAGTTCATTTCAAATTTGAATCCATTTAGATATTACATGTTAGGATAATGGTAAATGAATCTTAAATCATGCATAACATTTTAGCTTATTTCTTTGTATTTGCATCATCATCTTGATGAAAGTTTGAGACAAGTTCCTCATACTTGTTCTTGAGCTCTTTATCAAAATCATTAGGTTGCATTTTAATCATCATCCAATCATAGTGGGATTTATTTTATTGTGTTGAGAGAGCACACCCACATTCCTCTCTAAGAACAAATCAACAAGGCTTGGGTGCACTTGTTTGGCTCATCAGAGGTTATGATGGAAGCTTTGTTTCGATTGTGCTTTTGATATGTTAATATGATTCATATGCTCTAACGTTTGCATGTCTAAGCGTGATCCAAAAAGGTAGGTTTTTAGCATACACATTTTGGCACGCCCAGTGGGATCCATGTCCCTTATTTGTTCAAAAATTTCAAAATTTATGTGTTTTTCCATGATTTTGAAAAAGCGTTTCGTAGAGCCATCTCCACTCTGAGATTACCGTCTACGTTTCCAGACTTTCATTTTCATAGATCACCCTCTACGTAGTTCTGCCATCTACGCTTTGGAATTACCGTCTCCACCTGTCAAAATTTACCTTAGCTTAACTTTGCTTTAAACACTTTTTATCATATTTTATAGTTTTAACTTTCGGGTTTCTGACAGGGTATCAATTTTTGAGAGTTAAACGCTCTCAAAATCTATAAATAAATAAATATTTTGTTATCTAAGGCTTTTTTTGTGCTAACTTGACTTTTTGTGTTTTTCCGTCTGTGCAGGTACTCAACCGTCTCTGCAGATCACCATCTGCGACATAAAATCACCGTTTGCGTATTTTCAACATTTTTGGCAGGTAATTAATATTGTATTTTTTAAAAAAATGACCATATGCATGTATTTGCTGTTTGCGCAGTTTTTCCATCTACGCTCTATAACTGGCGTTTGTGCAAATTCACTTTTTTTCCTCATCATTTTTCATATTTTTGTGTTACTAATCTTTTTTTTGAGTTTTGACACCACCGTTCCTGAAGATTAAAAAAAAACATCAAACTACTAACTTTGTGTGTTGTAGGACATTGAAGAAGACAACCATTCAAACTTCTCACCTTTGTTCTTGTAGGTTGCCTTATACTTTCAACCAAATGATCGTGCTTCTTAGCATAATATTTTTTTTAGGCACCTAGATTAATTAGAAGATCTTTTGTGTGACTCAAAATAAGCATTAGGAGAGTATTCTCTTTTCCTTTTGGAAGATCAAAAACCTAGACAAGCTTATTTTTTTTTAGGCAAATAAATCTTTGGGAAAGAACAAGTGTTTGATGTATTTGGGAGAAAACAACATTGGATAGGAGGCTATGCTCTTTTCCCCTTATGGAAAAATCAGAAATCTAGACCCCTCTCGTCGCCAATCTATTGCTTTATGTTGATCCATTAGAGGGCTTGGCAAGAGAGAAATCTTTTGGAAATGACCCAAGTGGGAAACCAGTGGACCTAGCTACTCCAACCCACTATAATCAAGAGATTTCTTCAATCTAAAGAGAGGAAAGACGTGACTATTTATATCTCTAATGCTCCTTCATTTATAGGGCCTCACTGCCTGAATCTTGCTACGCAAGACTACACTTGACTGGGTGCTTGTAGGGCCATCTTGGTCTTAATCTTGTTTACAAGACTACAAGGGAGATATATTCAACTTGTGTAGGGTTGAGAGGTTTTAATCTCGCTTGCAATACTATGCATTTTGGGTGCTTGTAGGGCTATAGGCCTTAATTTCGCTTGTGAAACTACAAGGGGTAGCCACGAACGGAGGACCTTACTAAGAATTGTTAAACTAGAGGCCCACCCGGTTCACCCCCAAAAGGTGATAATGTTTGTGCAAGGAAGATAGTAACTTCCCCAAGATCACTCGTACATTCATGCCAACCTAAGCGTTTGGAGTCGGCTAATACGACATCATGAATGGAGCCATTGCGTGCTTGGTGACGACCATATTCTGATTAGCTCTTGTGTGTGTGCCTAAGCTTAAGAGAAAATATTTTTATACTACACCAATTCCTTAGGTAGGCCATGTTTGAAGTTCTTGAAGAATATTGAAAAATCCAAAACAAGAACAAAATCCTCAACAAACAAAATTGTCACACTTGCTTGTATGCTTCAAGGTTGCTTTGTCCCTTGTTGGATTGTTTTCAAGATACATGCCTGTTATTTTTCTGGTTTGACTATGATGAAACTGATTCTTTCCATCAAAAAAATCCACTGAAATTCAGACTGAGATCAAAATTTGCCAAATCATCAAAACACTGTCCTCCTTATACACTGCCGTCTCCACTCTGGAATTGCCATCTGTGTAGATCGCCGTCTGTGCAACTTTGCTGTCTGCGACTAGCAATTTCCATTTGCATCTAAGACTGCCATCTCCGCTTCAAAACAGTGAGCTTCAAAATTTTCTAGAATCTTTGAAATTTGGTCTTTTATAAGATCCTAAAACCATTTGTCCTAAAACATTCAACTGCTCATTCAAAATTAGATTTTTCGCTATAGGACATGACTGACTCCAAGAAACACAAGAAGGTTAAGCTTCCAACTCCTCCAGTTTATCGAGAATAGAAAGATACCACTCATAAATATAAGGAATATCAACACATTACCCAATTAATCAAGTACAAAATAAAGTATTACGAGAAAATTGATGCCATTAGGTACAACAACAAAGTTTTAAACTTCATGGCCAAATATCCAATCAATCGTGCCTTTGTTAACCTTGAGCAATATGACTAGATCAACCTCTTGTTTCTAAATCAATTTCTCATTCTTCCATCATCATCAAACATCATCCTATCTCTCTTAGAGCATTAGATCAAACCTTGTTGATCTTCAAATCAAATCAAAATCAAATCAATCCTTTCTTAGGTTGGACGACCTTAATCAAAAGTATTGCATACCTTTATCCTTAGAAAAACACAACATTGCTTGTAGACCACTAGTCTGTCTCAAGTAATTTAAATCCATTGGTAATGTCCTATTTACTTGAGATCACAAGTCTATCTTCAAGTAAAAAAAGATATCATCCAATTTAATCCTTTTGTATTTGTGTCATCACAAGGTCTTGTTATACATAGGTTTTATTCTAAAACCTTTAAATCCAAATCAATCATCAATCAATCCTAATCAATTTCCAATCAATCCTTAATCAAGTATCAATCAATCAAATCCAATTAATCAAAATCAAGTCAGTCCAAGAACAAGATCTTTGCTCCATCCACTTTCATCTCTCAATCTCACATTTCTCATCTTTCAATCTTCTAGGTTTACCATTGTATGGTAGTTACTCGATCCCAAGCTAGAAACATGAGGCGTGCAATACTTGACACTTCCTTTGATGAGGAGAATCCTTTTGCTAATCAATTCTTTCAAGGCCATGCGACACAAGTCGATGACGTAACCAATGTGCCTAAAGAAACTGAGTTAGTGGATCAAGAAGAAAGACCTACACAAATGATTGATTTTCTTAGGGATCCATATATTTTAGAAATGGTTGAGAAGGCCATTAGTCAAAACAATGAAGAAATCTTCTTGAATCTCATTCAAAATGGTGTCACAGTGCCTGCTAATTTTGATGACTCACTTCTCACTCGTAACATCACTAAGGCTAAAACCGCTGTAAGCATGACCATGGCCTCCAATTCAAATGTAACATCATCACGTGACACTGATAAGGTAGTTGCTAGTGTCCCTTCTACATCAATTCTCACATTAACACCTGTATCAATAACTACATCAATAGTTCAATTGACCAATGAACAAATCCAACAGATCCTAAGTGTTTTTCCCAACATTAAATCACACAATAGCACTCACACAATGACAAATACCTCTCAAGGGGAAAGTACTAATGTAAAAAACATAGGGAAGATCTCTATTCCTCAATCTATATAATCTACATTCCCAACAATTGGCATGAAGACATCTACAATCAACACATCTTGAGCTTACCAATATATAGCCCCTCCCACAGTTAGTATGACCTCCACTGGGTTTTTGGCTATGCAATTTGGAGGAGGACAAGCTTATGGGCCACAATATGTTCCACACAACACTCTAGATTTATCCCAACAAGTTAGTGAGCTCAAAAGTCTTCTGTATGGTTTGAAAAATGGGGGCAAAAAGGAGTTTTCCTTCAATGAGATTTGTCCCTATCCATTTGACAAGTATATCACGATGCAACCATTCCCTCCAAACTTTGAGATGCCTAAATTCAAAAAATACAAGGGAGATACATGTCCTCTACAAAATCTTAAAGAATTTTACGTTGCATGTAAAGAAGTTGCCTACACCAAAAATTACCTAAAGAGACTCTTCACTAGGAGTCTTGGAGGCACATCTTTAGAATGGTTCATGACCCTTCCTTACGGATCAATATCTACTTTATTTGATCTCGCAGAGAAATTTGTTGGAAAATATTCATATAACATTGAACATCATGCGACAATCAACAATTTGTGAAATACCAAACAAAAGAATGGTGAAACCTTTACTAATTTCTTACAATGATGGAGACATATTGCAAATCATATGCCATGGAAAATAACTGATAGTCACTTAATTGAAATCTTCATCAAGAACTTGATCTCTGAGATGTCATTCCAAATGAAAATGGCTTCACCTGATACCTTTGAATCCCTTGTCAAGAAGGGAAAATACATTGAAGATGGGCTTTTGAAAAAAGGTAGCATCAAACACTATACTCCTTCCAACAATGACAAACCAAAATTCTGAAGTAAAAACAAAGGAGTTGTCAATGATGGAGTGACTGATGCCAAACATGTTTAGAATGTTCAAACATCTAGCAACAATAATCAAAATAATCGTAACAATAATCAGAATCAGAATACAAATCAAAATCAGAACAATAATCAAAACAACAATTAAAATCAGAATTAGAACAACAATTAACAACAACAATTTCAACCACACAATCAATCTTATCTATTCCCTCGCAATCACAATAATAATGATAATAAAAAAATTTGCCAACGATGACAGTTCACAGCATTGGCAGAACCCTTGGATGTGATCTTTAAACAACTTACAAATCAAGTAATGATATCTATCCAAATACTCAGCCTTTCGACGAGAATCAACCCAAACTTGCTTGGTATAGAGAGAATGATTACTGTGATTATCACCGCATTAAAGGACATGATACAAAGAAGTGTATGAAGCTCAGACAATTTGTGCAAGATCTTATTGATGATAGAAAAATTGAAGTTGAAGGTTAGAATGATTCCTCATCCAATACAAAGCTAACAGTCCACAACCAACCTTTTCCGCAGCATAATCATAACAATGCATCTAACGCAATCCCGTATGATTATTCCACCAACACTATCAGAAGCAATGATCAAACATGTGGAATTCTAGAAGAAAACAATATCTTTGGTTTTGAAACTCTTTGTGGACTCATTAAAGAACCTAAAACCCACATCAATACCATAATTATCAAAGCTGCTGATTGTAATGCTACCACGCGCAGAGCCAGAGTCACTGTCCAAGCTGCTGATAATCCCTTTACATCTGCAAATCCACTAGCTGCACCATCTACTGCTGCCCAACTTGCCTCATGTTATGACCTATAGGCCTAGTTAGGAAAGATTCTTGCACAAATATCCACTCTAAAACTTCTGCGTACCTCACTTTTTCACAAATAAGTTCTTGAGAATACTTTGAATGAATCTCATGTTCCGAAAAATATCAACGCTACCTAGTTCCAAGCTATGATTGGGAATTTGGCTGTCCGAGATAATCTTGTTTTCACTGACAAAGAATTTTGTGCTCCTAACCTTCACCATAATAAGTCCCTCCACATCGAAGCCAAAATCCAATCCACTAAAATCAAACGAGTCCTTATAGATAGTGGATCTGGATTGAATTTGTGTACATTAAAAATGATTCACAACATCGGTCTTTCTGAGGACCTTCTAGATGTAGAAAAGAAAATCATAATAAAGGCTTATGATGAGAGAGAATGAGAAAGAAAAGGTTTAATCACACTACCTCTATAAGTGGGCCCAACCCTAATTGAAACTGTTTGTCATGTGCTGCACCTGGATCTACCATACAACATCTTGTTGGCTTGACCCAGGATACACGCTATCAAGGGTATACCTTCTACCTACCATCAATGCCTCAAGTTCACACATCATGGTAGAGAGATCACAATTCTAGGGGATCTTGAACCATTCTAATACTAGAAGAGACTAGAAGGAAAACAATCAAATTACTATCCATTGAATGAATTCAGCCGACCTTTCGAGAAAGAAAGACCTATTCAGCAAACCTCCTCGGCTACATAAAAGACATAAAAAACACAAATTGATCAATCCAAAGGAAAATAAAAGGTTATTGAAAACAAAACCCTCGAGTTTGAAACAAATATCACCTTGCCAGATCAAGGTATGGGAGAATACAAATTTGAAAGTGCTCTATGCATTGGACAACTCCCGTTGTCCCCAAATTCCTATGGGAGACCATCATTGCTAACTCCCTCTAAAGAAAATGACCTTATGCAATGCAAAAAGATCACTTTTGAACATTGGGGGTCTTTATCAGATGAGCACATGGAATCCAACATCCTCGATTGGCTCTATAATGAAGAAAAACAAAAACTAGTGACATTCCCTGAAGGAAATTACATCAAATCCACCCCCATTGTTGAAGGCATGGGCTGTCATGGCACTGGTCTTGGCGTAAATGAAATCAGTAAAAATAAAATTGTGACAGCAAATGGCTATCCTCGAGGACACAGACTGGGTTCCATAGAAACTAAGACTAACTTTGCCAAGGATTATTGTTTAGTCGCATCAGATTCAGACACTAAAGAGGAGTTATTCAAAGTCCCTTTCCATTACATTGAAGATGACCTTGATGACTTTACCCATGTTCTCACTATTACACAAGCTAACCTTTCATCCCCGTGTCTTCCCCTCATGAACCCCAAACTAATTGAATGGGATCAGTAAGATTCACCACCATCTTTAGACATTTGTGATTTAGACGATGCAGTATTATCTCTCTTTAGACTTAGGAATCTCTGATAAATGAGCATCAGATCCACTTCAGTGAGCAAGCCTACTTCGGTAGCCAGGTCAATTCTCTTAGTCACAAAAGTGAAAATGAAAATAAAAATAATAATAATAATGAAAATAAAAAAACATCCCCTGGTGAAAACCTCTCGCAGGCACCTTCGTATGAAGAAAAAGACAAAATAAAGGACACATCTTCTAGTGAAAACCTTTCTGAGGTGCTAGAGGAGGGAGAAGCTGACCTATCATTCATATCATCAGAACCATAAACATCGTCCATGATCATTGAAGACACTATCCTGATCAATCTTGGTACAAAAGAAAATCCACAAATCACCTACGTTGTGGTATCTCTAAATGATCAAGAAAAGAAAGATATAACTACATTTATCCAAAAACATAAAATCAACTTTGCCTGGACTTACAAGGATATGCCTAGGCTAGATATAGATCTTATCATGCACCAGCTTTCCGTGGATCCTAATGTGAAACATGTTAAACAAAATCTCCGCAAGATGCACCCTCAAGTGGCATTGGTAGTCAAAGTAGAGCTTCAAAAGATGCTTGATGCAGAAGTAATTTGACCTATAGACTATCCTGAATGGGTCTCCAACATTGTACCAGTAGGCAAGCCTACTGGGGGCATCTGCATTTGCATAGACTTTAGAGACTTGAACCTTGCATTTCCTAAGGATGATTTCCCACTTCCCAAAATTAATATTATAGTGGATTTGACTGCTGGACATGAGATATTGTCCCTCATGGATGGCTTCTCCAGTTATAATTAGATCAGGATAGCACTGGAAGATCAACACAAGACTGCATTTATGACACCTTGGGGTACCTTATGTTATCAAGTGATGCCCTTTGGTCTTAAGAATGCTGGAGAAATATATCAGAGATAAATGACTACTATCTTTCATGATCTCCTACATGTCATCATGGAAGACTTTGTAGATGATATTTTGGGAAAGTCCAAGACACGAGAATCACACATTCCCATCCTCACTACAATTTTTGAGAGATAAGAGAAATACAAGCTCTGGCTAAATCCTAAGAAGTGTATCTTTGGAGTACAATCTGGTAAGTTGCTGGGATACATTGTGTCACGACATGGAATAGAAGTAGACCCAAAGAAAGTGAAATCCATCCTAGAGATTTCACCACCCAAAACATTGAAATAGTTGCACAATTTACAAGGAAAGCTTCAGTCTATCAAGAGACTCATGTCATAGCTGACAAATAAAGTACATCCTTTTTCTCATCTTCTATGCAAGAATATCAAGTTCCAATGGGATTGCTTATGTCAAAATGCATTTGAGAAGATAAAAGGATATCTCGCTAATCCACCTGTGCTGGTGCCACCTATTGCTGACCGTCCTCTAATTTTGTACATATCTGCTACAAAGGTTGCATTGGGACCTCTTTTGGCATAGCTAGATGAAACTGGAAAATAATGAGACATTTACTACCTCAGCAGTACACTTATTGGTTATGAGTTGAATTATTCTCTCATTGAAAAGGCATGTTTGGTTGTTGTCTTCTGCACAAGAAGTTACAACATTATATGCTCAATCATAAGATTCACCTTATTGCTAAGATTTATCCACTCAAGTATCTCCTATCATGAGCTGCTCTTACAGGCCGTACAACGAAATGAGTTATGATTCTCAATGAGTTTGACATTGTTTATGTGGACCAGAAGGATATAGAAGGATAAGTCATTATAGATCAGTTAGCGAAAGCACCTATTGATGGACATCATCCACTAATCATAGATTTTACAAATGAATTAGACCTCAATCTTACCCCAAGTATCCCATGAAAACTTTATTTTGATGGATCCTTTACTCAGAAAGGATCAAGGGCAAGAATCTTGTTTGTTACGCCGCAAGGGGATCTCATCCCTAAATCCTATAAATTACAATTTACTTGTACCAACAATATTGCAGAATATGAAGCCCTTGTACTTGGACTCCGTCAGGCCATACAATGTAAGATTCTTAGTTTGTTAGTTTTAGGTGATTCAAAATTGGTTATCAAACAAGTGCTAGATGAATATCTAATCAAGGATGATAAACTTCTTCCCTATCGCTGAACAGTTGAAGACCTTAAACAAAATTTCACTAACTTGGTCTTCCAGTATATTCCACACATAAAAAATAAAGCAGCCAACGCAATGGCTAACATCAGTCCATGATTACCATGCCAGAAAACAATACACAGTGCGAGTTTCTTGTTGAGAATCTTACAGTCCCTGCCTGTGACCAACCAAACTATGAAATGGTGTATGAAATTGCTGATCCTAATTCCCCATGGTATCAAAAAATCTACTCCTACCTTCACAATGGACATACCCCACTTGACTTAACACCTAATCAACAAAAAACCTTCATTCACCGCACTTCCCATTACATGATCCTCGGAGATACCCTATTCTGAAAGCACTTCAATGAAACTCTTCTAAGGTGTCTAAATTTTGATGAAGCACAAATGTCCTTGGGGGAGGTACATCAAGGTGGTGGAATTTTTAAAAACAAGGATGTCACAAAGCTGTGTAGAAAATTTGGCATTACCCACATACCTCTTCCAAGTATTTTTTTCAAGGCAACGATCAAGCAGAGGCTACAAATAAAACTATCCTCAAAATCCTCATGAAAACAGTCGATGATGCTGACCGTGATTGACACCTTCACCTCAATCCCTCCCTTTGGGCCTATCACACTTCCATCCATACCCCCCTAGAGCCACTCTATTTTCCCTTGTCTATGGCACCGAGGCTATTCTACCCATTGAAATTGAGCTCCCTTCCCTTAGAATTTCTCTCAAGAATCAGTTGTCTGAAGAAGAATAGAGAGTTGCACTCGCTTGCAAGAGCTTGAAATCCTCAATGAGAGATGCCTCAGTGCCCTAAACCACCTTCACATGTATCAAAATTGCGTCTGCCTCCATTTTAACAAGAGGATCAAACCTTGTCAGTTTGAGGTTGGTGTTCTCTTCCTCCAACACAATATGAAGAACCTCTAGAACCATGAAAAGAAAGGAAAGTTTGAGTTTAACTGGTTGGGGCCCTTCATAATCACAACAATGTTTGGGTTTGATGCTTATCAGATTGCCACACCAAAGAGAGCTTCGATCCTTGATCTGTAAATATCTTGCATCTTAAGTGCTTCTATGCTTGATCCTTCAGTAGTCCGTTGTACAACATAAAACACTGAAAATCTAGTTTTTTTTAGAAAAGAAGAAAATTCATAAAAAAGAAAAAAAATTCAAAGAAATTAAAAAAAGCATAAAATAAAAAAAGAGAGATAAAATGCGTCCATTTGTGAAAACCACTTTGGTGGCGCAATGGATAAGTACCATGTTGAAAACCTATCTCAAGCACCATGTGTAGTTAGATCCACCATCTGTTTCGACTATTCCCTTTCGCACTATCCATCGTCTTTCCATAATAAATTCAATACCCATATCTATGTAGGTAGTCTCCTGACCACTTTCCACTTCCATAATAAGATCGCATTCGCGCACGAATGAGCTTACCCCATAACACTTAGCTTTATTCTAGACACAGTGATTGCAAACATTTTTCACCAAATCCACTGACAAATTGACTTTCTCAACTTTATTCTATTCACAAGCAATTGCCAAAGAATTCCTTTTTTCACACATCAATCGATATTTTCCCCATGAGGATGCATCCTTCCGATGTCGGCTTCTCAATCAATCGTCAACTCAAACTTGTTCATGGAAAGAACTTTTGGACTGAATGACTACTTGGTCAAGATCCCTTTTTGCTGATTTTATCTTGTGTTTCAATATGTCCTTCTCATAGCTACCTCGATCTTTCATATCTTGGTCTGTTGTGGAAAGTACCTATTCAAATACATATCATTTATGGTATGATATGTTTGTCATAGATTGTTAGTGAATTTATGTTTGATATTCGGTTATGACTATGTATGCCTCACTGGGGGTAGGATTCATGCATACCAAATCCCTAAAATGATCTGGGTGTACTGCGTCTCCTCATGAGTAACAATTCATAGGTTCCATCATTCCTAATATCTTGCATCCTTGCATCCTTGTTCCTAACAACCTATTTTTCTGAGAGTCTAGTCCATGCAAAGGAACCATGTCACTTGTGGTTTCTAACAAATGGTGTATACCTCCTCTTGTAAAATCAGACTAGGGTGTTCTCTCCAAAATTAACACAATATAAATCCCACTGTCATCATGTAATTAGGTTGAATTCTAGTTAGGTCATTTTGCACTTTGCATTTTGTTCTTGGAAAGGTTTTTGTTTATTCCTCCTATCCAGCTACCTAAGTGATTCTATTGGACCTATTTGATACACACAAAAACATTGTCCTCATGTGTCCCATTTTGCATTACCTCCATGTCATTTTGTTACATTCGTTTTATCTTAGTATGATTTTAGTTGCACTCATTGCATTCCTTAGGTTCATTTAGTTTCATAGCCATTAGTTTCATTTTAGTTTCATTACATCTCATTTTCATTTAAGTTGCATCAAGGATCATTTCATTGCATTACATTCATTTCATTAAATTTAGTTACACTCATTCATTCCATTATTAATTTCATTCATTCCATTATTAATTGCATTTATTCCCTTGTATTACTTTGTCATTACATTTCATTATTAAGTTACATTAATTGTATTTATTACATCTTGTTATATATATATATATCATTACAAATCCATTAGTTACATTAATCATTAATCATTACAAGTTGCATTATTAATCCATTACAAATTCATTAATCATTATACACCTATGCATTTATTATCCATTCATTAATCATTAATTACATTACATAACCATTACATTTTCATTACATCCTAAATCACATTGCATATATCAAAAATAAAATAAAATAGTACAATCATCCATCTATAAGCATTAACATGTACATCATTAACCATCATATGCATCCCATCTTTGCATCACATATAAGTCAACATAATCATATAAATCCATCACATCCTGCATGTCAGTCATAATATCATAATCATTTGCATATAAAATCATAACACATCCATAACACAAGATAGGTCCACCGCAATAAATGTCCATATATATCAAAAGTGTCCATCATACATACATGTCTACATCTCAAAACTACAATGATGTGTATCAAGATAGTCTGATAAATCATGAGGGTGGATGCAATGATCCTGCACACCCTCCCCCTCTGGATGGACGAGGTGGAAACGCTACTGACCCCTGTGAGTCTTGGCCTATGCTCTGAGATACTTAACTCTCTATATATGCTGGCTGCCGCTGTCCCTCTGGCACTACCTCAAAATATAGGCCCATGTAATATGCGACCTCTCATCCTCACCTGCCGACCTCCTGTGTGCTGCAAAGGCATCTGCTAGCACTTGACTAACACCCCCAGCTGTAGCATCCTGGCAGGATATATCCCGCTCTCCCCGGTATGTCTCAGCTCATCTCTGTGCAACATCCCGCTGTGCTGTGAGGGCCTCTATCTACTTGGTCATTGAGGCTAAATATGCTCCCAGGGCTGCCTCATCCTGTCCCCCCATAGTAAACTCTCCGCTTTCTACTGTGCCTGTAGTAGGTCTAGTGCTCTTTATACACTATCTGCGTGGGCAGTATCTTTAGCCAATACACCCTATACTTAGGTCAGCTCCATCTGTAGGCTTCTCTCTATGTCCTAAGAGGTGGCCAACAGTCTTGTACCCTCATCAACTCTGCTTGTACGCTACTCTTGATAGCCTCAGATGTGGCTAAAAGCCCCTATACTCTCCTGAGCTCTATCTACAGGCTATCCCACTCTGTAACCACTATATCATAAACCTCCTGGGATATATAGCCTGCTGGTGGCACCTGTGGTATCTATTCCTATACCTATGGCCCCTGCACCTGTGGCCCCTATCCCTATGGTCCCTGTCTCTATATATCTGGGATGACCGGTGGCTGCCTCCCTGCTACCACCAGTACCTATCCTCGTCACCTTGTGATGGCTATCCTCTGACTAAATATCCTCCCTCCATCTCCCCCATCCTCATCATCATCATCCTATCTACCACCCTCCTTCGTCTCACCAATTTCTCATCTACCTGCACCATGTCTGGAATAGTCAATCTAACTGGCCTGTGTGCGGCCCACCAATGTACATATGCATGATCTACTCCTTCATCATGTAGTGACTCTCAAGCCCTAATCCAAGAGACTCCTGTCATACCCAGCTAGGATCCCCTAGCTCCCCCTAGGTCCACTCCAATCCCTCATATACTCCCTACCTCCCGATTCACCAGTGAATGAGGAAACCCATATGGCATTGCATCTTGTAGCTGTCCCATCTGTCTGCACACTCTTGACGACATGTATTTGCATATCATATGGGAAGTACGTCCTATAAGCCAGTAGTCACTCTGAACAAATTTGAGGTAATAGGAATTGTAAAAATCATCCTCCGTGTACACCTGTTGCTGTGGGTCCTAATGACCCCATGCCTCACACCTTGCATAGGGTGCCCACTCTATCTGTCCCATCTCATCTAGTCTCTGCCACCAGTATCCTATCGAGTCTGTCAACTCATAACTGATCAGAGGTCTGTATATATAGGAAAAAGTCTCGTAAGCCTCTCTAGTCTCCCATGTCCGGATAGGATGCGTGACAACAATGTGCTTCCATGCCCACACTAGTAACAATGTGCATCTTGCTCCCAGTGCCCTACCCTTACGATAGGTGCACATATGTAAGTCATAATATAAATACCCAAGGATGGATATCCCTAACAGTATTGCACCCCCTCATCCTCCATCATGCTGCTAAAGACCCGTGCCCAACCAAAGGAAACCCACAACCTGCATGATCTGGTATCATGTGCCCTCCGATCAAGCCTACCAAGTATATTGCTACCTGTTGCAACCGTGGCCATGCCGCTATAGCCCCTCCCCATGACATCCACTGTCATGTAGTAGGAGTCTTTGCAAATGGTTTTTTGAATGCCATCTCCATATGTGGCTCTGACCCCTCATAACAATACTTGGGTATCAACCCCTGAATTGGCACTATATATATCCTCCACACATCATGCAAAGTAATCATCACTTCCCTTGTGGGGAAGTGAAAGATGGAAGTGGTACTATGCCACCTCTCGATTAAGAGAGATATAAGAACATTATGTGCTCTAATATGGGGCCAATGATGTACATGCTCTAAGACACACAGTATCACCTGTCCCCACTCCTTTGTTATCAACTCCTGCGATAGTGTCATTGTTGCAAGATAACACTCCCTAGCTCTGAATGATATTGTGTCCTCCTGCATCCATAGATACTCATGTTAGTTAACTTTATTTCTAAGTATGGGGCATCAAAAAATGCCCCTGAAACCTTTTTGATTAGTTTTTCCTCTTTTTTTGTCTATCTCTGGGTCAATCGGCGGAGACACCGATTCACCCGCACAGAGGACAAATCTATGTAGCCATCAATTCGTAGAGACGACGGTTTAGGCCGCTGCCTTTTCTCCTATGAAGATGGTGAACTAGTTTTCCGTCATCACCCTACTTTCTCACTCCTCCCTTTCCCTCATAGACGACGATCTCATAATCCCGGTCTGCGCAGCCGACGATCGCCGATTGGTCGTCTGTGAGGACAGTGACCTGTCGATCACCGTTTGTACAGATGACGGTCTGGCGATTTCCATCTCTACTGTGGGCCCATTTTAAATTCCTTAAGGGCATCATAAATGCTACTTAAAGCATTAAATACATAAGCAACAAGGATGGATTTGATTACTCACCGGTGGTCCTGTGTTCGCGGGTCGCTAGTAGGTCCTAATGCACTCTCTTAGCTGCGAACGGTCTCAAACTTTCACCATTTCTTCTCTCTTCCTTCATTTTTTAGCTCTTTGTGAGTGAAAATGACTTCTTCTTGGGCCCTGGTGGACTATTTATAGGCCCCTTAGGTCCCATTTTCCATCCTGGTCCTAGTTTTCCGCTCCAATTCTTCCAGACATGCCATGCAATTTGTCTTTCCCACTCTTTCCGCCTTTTTTGAGAAAATTTTACAATTTTTTTTTTTCTATTATTTTCTTGAGGGGGCACACTCCTTTACCATAATTGCCCTAGGTCTTCCTGGTCCTTCTGAGGCATCTTATTTTCTTTTCTTTGACATGACGCCTTTTTTTACGTCGCATTAAAGAGGGGCAAAATATAGACATCAAATATTGTCCTTATATTAATTTAATTAATATTCATGTAACATTATGGTTAGTTTTAATTAATTAATTATATTTATTATATTCTTCTATCTATTTAATTAAATTTATTTAATTAAATATGATTCACTTTCTATAATATTTATATTTAATTTAAATACTATCTCCCTTTAATCTATTAAATCTTATTTATATACATTTCTCCATTAAACCCCCTTTTAAATAAATCTCAATTTATTTATTCCCTCACATTTCTAATATTCGTCTAAACCAACATTAAATTCAAATCTAATCTGAATCATTAATCTAAGCCTATCCTAAAGACCTATTAATCCTACCTAGATACCTACTATATTTCTACCCTCCCCTACCTATCTCTCTTAATAAACCTACTCTCCCACTTAAGAACACACTAATCACACTTAAAGTGTGATTCCTTACCTTTTTAGCACTAATCGAGTGCTTACACATTTGTGAGCAACTCCTTTCAAGGAAGCCACCCAACTTCCTTGAATGTGTCCTCCTTTTTTTCCCCCACTCCATTCTCCAAGGTTTGCTCACACATGTGTGAGCAACCTTGAGCCACTCAAACCTTAAAGGCTTGAGTTTGAATTTTGTATGACATGTCCTTTTGCCCTTGTGTCCTCCATGTGGCATTTATGTGGATGCCACATGTGCTCCACCTCATCCAAGCCCTTCCCTTCCCTCCAAAAATCTATAAATAAAGGCTCTTGCCAAGAGCAAAGCATCCATTATTTTTGCATTATTATTATGTTAGTTTCATTTTAGAAATTTCTTGAGCATTTAGCATGTTAGTTCATTTCAAGTTTGAATCCATTTATATATTACATGTTAGGATAATGGTAAATAATCTTGAATCATTCATAACATTTTAACTTATTTCTTTGTATTTGTATCATCATCTTGATGAAAGCTTGAGACAAGTTCCTCATACTTGTTCTTGAGCTCTTTATCAAACTCATTAGCTTGCATTTTAATCATCATCCAATCATAGTGGGATTTATTTTATTGTGTAGGGAGAGCACACCTTCCTCTCTAAGAGAAAATCAACAAGGATTAGGTGCACTTGTTTGGCTCATCAGAGGTTATGATGGAAGCTTTGTTTCCATTGTGCTTTTGATATGTTAATATGATTCATATGCTCTAACGTTTTCATGTGTTAGCGTGATCTCAACAGGTAGGTTTTCAACATACACATTTAGATATTTTAAAGGAACTTTTGATTATTTTTTGTCATTGGACAAATGGTGTTGTAAATATTTTTGACATACATGGTTTTGTTGATTTTGATTGGCTTGGTGACTTA
Source organism: Thuja plicata (assembly GCA_018584345.1). NCBI lineage: Eukaryota > Viridiplantae > Streptophyta > Pinopsida > Cupressales > Cupressaceae > Thuja > Thuja plicata. The sequence goes on from MU223796.1 coordinate 374,229, forward strand.
CATACTAGAATTTTTATTATTGATTATGTGTTTTGTTTATTTAGAAGAGGTTTTATTTGAACGAGTTAAATGTGGCAGAGGATCATTTTATCTATTATAGAAGTAGATGACAAGGTGTTTACACATGTTTGTAAAAACTTCATCTCTTACAAAGATTGTGCATATGTATTTGTTTTTATTGTACGGTTGTGAGAACTTCTTGTTATAGTCATAGTGTTATTTATTTGGTTAGGAATCTCAAGTGCCATTATTTTACTAATCATATAAATATAATATTACATTTATGTGATATTTTTGAGAATGGTAAGATCACGATTTAACAAGTTGACACTCTTGAGAATATTTTAGATTCTCTTAAAAAACTAGTGAACATAGAGAAGTTTTGTTTGTGAAAAGGGGACATGGGTCTAGACTCATCTTATACTTAATTTATTTTGTATTTTCTCTTAAGGTTATTACCATATATAATAAAAATGGGATAATAATAGGATTAAGTGTTATATATGTTTCAATTATATACTCATTAGATATGTATCTATAATGCTCTTAAAATAGGTACTTGGATAACCATGAGGCATTGAAATTATTTTATTAAGAATAGTGTATATTGTTGTGATAGAATTTATAAGGAGGTTTCCGCTAACATGTCAACTGTGGGAGTTGCGATTTATAGTCTTGAATGAAAATGAACTTTCTCTCTCTCCTAGGCATTAGGATGACACATTTTTTTAGAGAAAAGAACAATCCTATAAAAATTGGGGTATGCTTAAGTTAGTGGATTTATGTATGAAATACAGACTTGAGAGTGGTTCCTATTGAGGATTATGAGGTCAAAGACACATTTATTAGCATATTTTTATCTTGGATGCCATGATCAATCTATCATGGGTTTGTGGGTTTTTGTCTTGCACCATGTTATTGGTGACACTTGATTTTAAGAAAATTCCATGGTTTCTCCTTTCTATTTCTTAATAAATTGGATTCATGAGATAATGTTAGGTTGATGTGTGACATTAACCTTGCAATCCTATGTCATTCACCTGTCTCCATGTTCTTGTGAAATTTTTCTAAGGTACATGAGAGAAATTTTTTTAGTATTTGTATTAAATAAAAAATTTAAATTGTATCTTTAAGAGGTGGACATGTATTAGTCTCAGAAATAAGAAAAAAATGGGAAAAGATACCTCTTAGGCATCCACTTTGGGGAATATGAAGATTCATGCTTTTTGTGCCCAAATTCAGTAGGTGAAAGTTTATTCTTTGAGTGATAAAATATTCATCAAGGAGTTATGGAGCATATATGAAGTGGAAGAGTCAAGTGTATATGGCTAGGTGCCCATGTTAGAGCCATTTAAAATATATTAGTTTAGTACAATATTTATTGGCTTTCCATTATTCTAGGGACAAGCTTTTGCAAGTGGTTTCTTGTCTCTTGTTTTAGAATACCACAATATTCCCTCATAAATTTATATAAACTAGAGCCATGAGATGGTGGTGTTATATTGGGTTCTTACAAGTAATAGGGTGCTTCTGACTTGGTTTGTAGAGAGTAGTGAAGTGTATTTTTTTTGTCTCATTGTGAGGATTATTAATATACCTTCCCTATTTGGAGTGTGGAGTTTTCCTTGAAAGAGTTTCTCCATGTACTTTGGTCTCTCTATACTTTGATAATTTTTCTATTTGATCTGAATGTGTAACCACATAAATATTTCAGATTTGGTAATCTTATTTTCAGATTTTACCAAATTTGAAATATTTATGTGGTTACACATTCAACTCAAATAGAAAAATCAGCAAACCATAGAGACATCAAATATACATCGAGAAACTCTTTTAATAAAAATCCACGCTGCAAAGAGGGAAAGTATATTAATAATATTCATAATGAGACATTAAAAAATACACTTCACTACTCTCTACAAACCAAGTCAGTAGCACCCTATTACTTGTAAGATTGCAGGTTTTTGAAGAGAATCGTAAACCATGGCTTCTACTTCTCACAAATATATTGGGAAATTCAATTGCATTGGCTATGAGATGTGAAAATTGAAGATGAAGGACCTCTTTGAAGAGAGAGATTAGTGGTTGTCAAATTCACAAGAAACAAAGCCATCAACAATGATTGATTAAGATTGGAAGAAGTTGGAAAGGAAGGTATGGGGAACTATTTAATTATGTCTTACACATTTTTTCCTCTTGAATGTCTCCACAAAAGACTTTGTATACAATTTTTGGAAGAGGATAGGTGATACCTATCAATTTAAAAGCTTTTTTCAATATCTCAAAAGAATGTTGTATTCTTACAAGATAAAATATGGTGGTTTAGTTGTAGATAATTTAAGTGTATTCAATATGATTAAGTTAGATTGCATATTTATATGTTAAAATAGAGGTTTCTATTAAATTGGTTTGTAGAGAGTAGTGAAGTGTATTTTTGTATTTCTTATTGTGAAGATTAGTAATATAATTGCCCTCTTTGTAGTGTGGAGGTTTTCTTGAAAGAGTTTCTCCATGTATATTTGATGTCTATATAGTTTGCTGATTTTTCTATTTGAGTTGAATGTGTAACCACATAAATATTTCAGATCTAATAATCTTACCAAATCTGAAATATTTATGTGGTTACACATTCAACTCAAATAGAAAAATCAACAAACTATAGGGACATAAAATATATGTGGAGAAACACTTTCAAGAAAAATGCCACATTGCGAAGATGGCAAGTTATTAATAATCTTCACAATAAGACATACAAAAATACACTTCACTACTCTCTATAAACCAAGTTAATACACTCTATTACTTGTAAGATTGCAGTTTTTTCAAGAGGATTTTAAACTATGGTTTCTAGTTCTCATCAATATATTAAGAAATCCAGTGTTATTGGCTATGAGATGTACAAATTTAAGATGGAGGATCTCTTGAAAGAGAGAGTTTAGTGGTTTCCAATTTCACAAGAAAAAAATCCATCAACAATGATCGATGAAGATTGGAAGAAGTTGGACAAGAATGTATGGGGAACCATTCAATTGTGTCTTACACATTCTGTCCTCTTGAATGCCTCCACAAAAAACTTTGCATACAATTTGTGGAAGAGGATAGGCGATACCTAGCAATTTAAATTTTTTTTTCACTATCTCAAAAGAATGTTGTATTCTAAAAAGATTAAATATGGTGATTTAATTGTAGATCATTTAAGTGTATTCAATATGATTATAAGTCATCTTGCATATGTGTGTGTAATAATAGTAGTAGTAGTAGGAAAATTTGATCATATAATGATCCAGTCTTCATCAATTCATAAGATGTATTGGAATTAAAAACCACCTCAAGACAAATATGATCAACACTACCAAGCAAGTGGGATGCTAATACAAGATTTTCACTTTCAGGGTTTCTATTCCTTTGCGCTTTAGAATCAAGAAGGGGATATAGAAGATTATTATGCCAATGAATAGTTATGATAATGAATGATCTAATCAGACTAAAAAGTAGATACATAAATATATTAGAGTGGATTTGAGTGCACTTGGAATTGAGAGAAATAAAGACTCAAATGTGAATCTTTGACTACTAGAATCCCAAAAACACTTGTAACTAATAATCTGAGATCCTGAGCATGGTATCTGTCTGCACATTTAATTTCATTAATTTTTGTAGGGAACAATATGTATGAAACATTCTATACCTAGGTATAGAATGTTTGAAATGTTCTATACCCAGTTACACAAAGTTTGAAATGTTCTATACCTAGGGTTTTCTGCCAGGACAAATTACATAGTGGTTGTCTCAAGGCTAAGATAGCATAAAGCTTCTAACAACTAATTCTAGGGTCTTTTGCACTTGAAAATTTGACAATTGTGTTTGTGGGTGGCTATAGGGATTTCCCTTGGTCAACTCCACATTTTGGAAATTCCCACCTTCATAAATATCCAATATAATAAAGAGAAAAGTGTGTAGTGCTTGTGAATCTAGAGCATGTCAAAATTACTATGAGCTAAAGTACATAAATGCAATCTAAATATCTACCCTAGTATGACAGATTAAACCCTATATGAAAATTAAATCAATGTGTGATTGTAAGCATGTAACAAATATAGATATGAAGCACAAGAATGTAGATTTGAAGATAAAAAGAAACCATACCCACTCCAAAGAGGAAGAGTACAAGCCAATCATTATTCGTTGATCTCCTATTCATCATCATAATTATTTTGTAGCTCCATCTTGATGTTAATAATATTTTGAATACTTGAATGCTCGATAGAAGATTGATGTAGGATTGATTCACAAGTTCTCACTTCATGGGATGTCTTCAAATTGGGGCTCCAACCTTGAAATTTATTTCATTTTTCCAAAATTAAGTGTGGGGATTTCTTTTATACCAAACTGAGAGATATAATTGAGAGACCGACTGTAAATCCCCCACTAAATCACTGAGAATTAAATTTAGGCTCAATCTTTGGGGTACATAATGTTTGAAATATTATGTACCCAAGTACGTAATGTTTGAAACATTATGTATCACCCAATTAGGGCCCAAATCAGGACCATGGGTCTTGGGCAATTAAGAGATGCAAGATTAGAACAAACAACCAATTTTGAGGTTAGGAAATAACACAAAGGCTGCAAGTGGTAACATAGGGCCTAGGCGGTGAAATGAATTATTTATTTGATTTGAGGAAAAATAGAGGAGCACATTAGAAATAAGGTCTTACCAAAATTGAATTTATAAAGGTCCCATAGTTGAATTTAGGTGTTCATTAAGTATAATTATGAAGTCCTATTATGGAAGCTATAATGAAAACACACTATGGTAGGTGCTAAATAGTTGTGAAATTATACACCACTTAGGTGGTTATAATTTATGATGGTACATTTATCCCTCACTTTAGCAATATATGACACTACATACACATGCAAGATAAAGTACGCAAATAGTAAATGAAAAAGGATATTCGAAAGTTATTTTATAGAAGACCCCACCCTGCAATACCTGCAACAAAACATTAGAAACCAAATTTTGAAATACCATTTTGTCAATTGAAAACCATAAACCACCTAGGAATTACTAAAATAATGATGAAAGTTGTGTGTAGCTATATGACCTCTATTTTGGCTCACTAATTAGGAAGGTGAAACATGGTATCATGTTTACCACAATGAATTGTGAACGTAAGTTTTTTGAAAAATGCTGTCAATAGATTTTAAAATGAACGCAAAATGTTCTATAGATCATTTGGATTGATAGGGAATTGAATCACGATCTCAACACAATGAATGGTATGAGAATTTGAGTTCTCTAGCTCAAAATATGAGTGATTAAGTGAAGCATACACCAAGGGTGAAACATAGTCCATGATCTAACCCAGTAGAAAATCTATGAGATCATGGAAGGAAGAGAGAGACCACGAATCTAATAGGCTATCAATTTGTGTTATGTTAGGTGATTCCTGAAAGAAGAAGAGGAGGAGAAGAGTACAAAGGTTAGAAATTTGTGTTATTATAGTTCCACACACCCCAAAGAAAAATGGAAGAAGCATTGATGCTCTAGCAAGATGCATTATGCTAGTGAATTCTATCTTGAAAATTTCGCACACATGGGTGACTTATAAAAATTTTCTCGTAGGGGCAGCTTACAAGATCAGTCTTGTAAAAAACATTTTCACCGTGCGGATCCATAAAAATATCAGTCCTAAGGAAATAATTGTCTCCCTAGGGATAAAAAAAAGTACAATCAGTCCTAAGGAATTTTTTTTCTCCTTAGGGATCAGTAAGGACAATCATTCCTAAGGAAAGCATTATCTCCTTAGGGATCAATAAGGATGACCAGTCCTAAGGAAATTATTATCTCCTTAGGGATCAATAATGATGATCAATTCTAAGGAAAATAATTTTCTCCTTAGGGATCAATAAGTTTTCATAATTTACAAGGAGGCCACATATATACCCCCTCCTTATGATGACCACATATGACTATTGTGACATCATAATGAAAAGAGAACAATGATACCTACTTTCAACAAGGATATATCCTTAAAATAATAATGTATGATATAAACCTAGCAAAGAGTGAAAACCCTTATTAACCAATGAAGAGATAATCATGAAAAGATATCCACAAGTGGGAAGAGACCCTTGAAAGGAAGAGATATTGGTTACAAGACATCCACCTTCAAGAGGATTTATTGAACAAAGATAACATCTTCAAGACAAAGAGGGGGATGAGAAAAAGAATGCACCCTTTTATCTTACTATTGCTAGGTTAATAAGGGATTCTTGATGAAGGATAACACACTCTAAGACCCCAAGTAAGGGTATTTATTTAGGATAGACATGTGCTTTTGATGCAAGGAAAAGGTTGTAACTCATGATGTAAATCTACTGAAAAAGAGAAGATCCTTACGTAAACAAATAATTCCATGCCATAAATGATATCATGTGATAAAAAATACCACATAACCGAGAGAAAGTAAATCCTTAGTATGTAATAAGAGATTGAGAAATGAACCCTTGCCCCCAAGGGTGAAGGAAAGAAAAATATAACTCATTATAAACCCTAAGTGATGGATCTTTTATAATAGACATGCACTTTTAGAAAAAGCATAATGTTGTCAATCAAGATATAAATCTCCTAAAAAAGAGAATATCCTTATGTAATACAAAAAAATCCATGCAAGAAAGGACATCATATTATAAAAGAAACGAGTCAACAAAGGGATATTAGATCTTTTGAAAAGGAAGAGATAATGAGGATGGATGATCAAGTATACACACCTTCCCTATTGATAGGTAAGAGAATACTTGGAAAATGACAACACATTATTTATCCCATGTGAACAAGTCATTTATAATAGACATGCACTTTCAAGCATAGAAAAGGTTGTAAACTTAGGATGTAAATCTCTTAAAAAATAGAAGATCCTTATGTAAAATTAAATCCATGCGAGAAATGACATCATATTATAAAAGACACATGTCAAAAAGGGGAGGAATGGGTCCTTGGGATAGGAGAATGAAATAGTAACCTTTCCCCCACATGTGGAGATAAGGAATAAGAAAAACTATTATGTTTATCACAAAGTATGATTACACTTAAAATTGCACCATCATAAATGACAATGAGCCCCCAAAGTATAGGCTATCAATGTCACTTAATTAGGAGAAACATAATATGAACTTAGATGTTATTTAGAATGATCATGAAAAAGGTGACATTCATTGTTACATGTCATTTGAATCATACCACAATCAATGAATTCTTGTATTTTACATTTTATATAATAACATTCATTAGTCTCATGGCCAAAAATTTAATGATACATAAAAATGGAAATTTTTAAATTTGTTTTTGCTATTTTTTCACTTATTTTTAAAAGGAAGAGTAATTAAGTTTGCATTGAAAATATAAAACAAAATATTCTCTTGTTGTGATGGTAAATTAGGAGAAGAATGTAAAGATTGATTGGACAAATACAAAGTTTGGAAACCTAGAGTTTCTTTGCAAAAGTGTGATGTAGATTTCTTTTTGGTTTAAATGCTTTGTTGCACACATCCTATACCATATCCATCATCAAGGTTTGGAATATTAAAAAGATAAGGGTATCTCTTAGACGAAATTGTATTGAAATTTAAAGAGGCACAATCAATTTCCACACGTGTCAGAATAAGGTGTTTGTTTGTCAAATTCAAGGATTTTATTTTTACTACAAAAGGTGGGTGTAAAGTCTAAAGTTCCCCAATCATAATCTTGGAGAGTTGATGGTGTTTTTGTTTGTATAAGAGAAATAATTAAAGAAAGAGGAGGGTATTAAATAGTTTTGACTTGATTAGGATCCTTATGTGCTAAGGTTGCATTTTTAGAAGGGAGCACATCAAGAATATTATCCTTTTTGTTATATGTGTATGAAACTGCATGATAATAAGGTTGCGTAGAATGTTTTGCAATAATCATTGGTTTGTTTTGATGGGTATCTTGAATGATATTAGGTTTTGTTAAAACATTGATTTTTGTCCAATTAGAAAGATCAAAATTATTTGTTGATGTTAATGCTTCAAAGACAAAGGCATGAGGGAGAAATGAAAATTTGAAATTATATGCAGAAAACATCAAATTTTTCTATTTTATGGGCCAAAGAAGTAGCGATTGTGAAATGGAAAACTTTTGCTATTTCGTAAATGGTGATAACAAGGTAAGCAAAACAACGAGTTTTCACTATTTTGTGAGGAAATTTTCAAATGAACTGCGAAATGGTGAAAAGACTGAAGGTTGTCAAATTAATAACTGAAGGACAATGGCATATTTCTCACGTTTGAAATGTATCAAGAATTAAATGGGCATTAGTTATAAAAGAAATAAAGAAATTCTCTTTCAAGATTACCAGATGTATTTGTAATATTAATTTAAGATACAAAGTTAAAAGAATGGTTCTCATTTAATTGAAGTGATTGTTGAGTAGATTGAAAGATCCTATTTAGGACATGGAAACACATATGGGAAGCTATGTTACATCACTGTTAGCCTTTGAGTTAAGCGAAAGTTTTAAAACGGTAATCTAGGATATGTATTCTGGGATGGACAAGACATGATTGTCATTTCCAAGAGAAAGTATGATGTAAAGAAATTAAATTCAAGCGTGCGAGGCCAACTGATTATATTTGCCAATGAGTAAATGGAATTTGGTGTTTTTGGAAGGTGGTAAACTCCTTAAATGTTTCTATAAGTGGGTAAAAAAATGACATGAGTACCATAGATTCAAATTTCAAGCTAGAGGATGGGTTTACCAACAGGTTATGATCCTCATAACAAGAATCCACATCTAGTGATGTAGCCTAATCTGATAGGGATAGAAGAAGACCAACCAAACTTGATTAACAGTCTAATGAAAATGGTATGGGAACTCAAAACCAGTTATGCAGAATATGAGTGTGACATGTACGAGTTAGAAACAAAGTAGGATCAAGCCGAGTTGCATGACCTCACATGGGAAATCTAGATCAATGACAATGGATGGGTTGATGATGATCTTGATGATGAAGTACTGGCCATGCTTGGGATACTCCAACTAAATGGAGTTAATTTCCTATGAATTAGTTATAAAGATTGTAATTACTACCTAGGTTTTATTTTAATGTTGTTGTTTTGTAACGGTCCTTAGCTTGTTGCATCCCTTCGTATTATATAAAAGGGATATCAAGACCGTGTAGGATGATTTTTTATTTTTTTGATATGGTATATAGACTGTAACGATGGAAAATGTACTCTGGTAGTGATTGCAACCGATATACAAATCAATTGTATTTACTTTTTGATCAATACAAAGAAAACCTGTTACCTGTCCAAGGTTGAAGAAGTGAGTTCATTCCCTTTTACTGGATTGGTCCTTTACTCTTCCAACTATACATATTTTCTTCTTTATAGTTAGATGTTGGACAATTGAAATATTTTGAATATTAATTTTCAAATATCAAGGTCCGTGTATGAATTTATTGTCTATGCAACTCCTTGTCTAATTGGTTTCCTTCCAAGTAATTAAATTCAAGTAGACTAAAATTAATTTCAAAATCAATTCATCCTTGATGTCACTAGGGAAGAAATTTGGATTTGAAGTGTAAAGCGTACATGATAATTCAAGTAAAGTTTGACTACTATCTACCTAATTAGTTGGATAAGGGACTGGCCTGTGTTTTTCCTCAAAAGGGTTTTTTACAATTTGCATGAGCATGAAGTTATTTCATTTCATCCTAGTATGTTTTAAGTCACAAGTATATTATCTCATACCTAAAGCAATTTTATTACACACAATTTAATTACAAATACAAATTCTGTTCACAAAGCATTCAAAAGTGTTCACAACTTTTAAGCACAGCTAAGAAGTGTATTTTCTTATTCTGACCAGTCTCAAGGAATATTTGCCACCTTGAGAAGTCAAACAAGTTTAAATTATCTATATAAAAACACCTTTGTGTTTGGGGCGAGGGTTTACTCACCTAGGTTTAGCGAAGCCTGAAGTGCAGGGGAATTGGACTATTCCTGTTCGTTGGCCAAAACTGATTGAAGCAATCTAGGAGAATTGGAAAAAGCTCTTGAATTTCCAATAAGAGGTTTTGGGAACCAATTGATTGGAGACTCTTCTGGGGATCTTTGACAGAACATACCTCAAAATATTTGGTGGTAAGGACAAGCTCTATAGGGAAAAAGGACTTAGAAGATAGTAAGTATTTTCCTTCTGACAAGAAGGTGGCAACTCTAGTATTCAATAAAACATTTCTGTTAGTGACTCTGATGAGGGAGAAGACCCAGAAGGAGATAAGTAACATTTTCCTCTTTGAAAGGGGTGGTGAATCTATTGAAAAGAACCTAATGTATTAAGAAAGAATTTACTACAAATTCAAATGTTTAGTATGTACTAGAATACATATTCACATAAAGTATCAAACTTCTATAACCCAAGACCAAAATTTATTGTATAAGTATATAGACCATTGAATTTTGATAACATCCATGATGGTCAAATTTTTTTTCCTCTTAGACAAAAAAAATATGTTCCAAAATTTTGTGGAGATGGATTAGAATCACCGATTGAGAATTTATAGGCATTTTGTAAATTTATTAAAGATTGTCATATCTATGCAGAAGATGTGATTATGAAACTATTTGTAAGATCATTGGTAGATCATGCAGGTTTTCTTTTTAGTATGACACCTGAACAAAGTATCTCATCATACAGAGAATTTGAGCAATGGTTTCTTGATATGTTTCATGATGCAAGTGAGGAAGAAGAAAACATGTGCTATGAACAGGAAGAAAATCAAAATTGCACTATGGAATAGGAACCTTACATGCCTCCTTGTGATGCATATAGAGAAGAAAATACATATTGAATAGGTACAAAAAGAAGCCAAGATCACACCATGGATTTAATGCCTTGTTCAAATTCTTCTCTCAAAAGATGTGAAGAAAATGATAATTCTACCCATAGCTACCTATCTCAAATAATCAAGTATATATGTCATGGTGCATTCATCAGAGAATAAAATATGAAGGATAGAAAACTGGTAATTAATTCATGTGTGGCTAACTCTTCTGGTAGTAAGACGTGTGGAATAGATGCAGATGTGGAGAAGAATGAGGAGAAGAAAAATATATGCTCCATATTTAAAAATAGTCAGAATTATACTCTAGAACAAGGGTTTTGTATATTTTCTTTGGATGAATTTATAAATATAAGGAGGCATGAAGATGAAACTGCAGCACAAGTATTGATGAGGATGTTTAACAACTGTAAAGAAATACCTGCGGATATAAAACCATCATTACCAGATAAAATACATGAATTAAGGATTTTCTATAATCCTTAGGTAAGAATTATTATCAGAGTCATATATGAAGGAATCTTAGAAGATGAATCTAGTGATGCTCCAAATTTAGATGAGGAAGATGTGTGTACTATTCATGAAGATGATAAAAGGGCATCCATGCTAGAGAGCTATGTTAAAAAAAATGAAAATGAAGAAGATTTCATACATGGTGGGATTAGTATGGAAATGAAAATTAGTGATTATGATAATAAAGAAGGATTCCTTGGTGTAGAAGATATTTAAAATTTATTGGACATTGAATATCACAAACATGTTTAGAGAAATGATGCAAAATTTTTCTCAGTCCACCAGTGCAAACAAACCAGTGACATGATACACATGCAAGAGGAGGAAATTTATGGAGGTAATGAAGATACTGGCCTGATTGATGAAGCACATGATGACATCAAAAAGGATGATGCCTTTAATAAATTATACAATCTGATCATCATATAAAAGAGGGAAAACCTAAAGGTAATTTCAATCTTCTTCGAGGTCTATTTCATGATGAAACATCAGAAAATATAGAGGAAATCTGGAGCAATGTATCTTGTTTTGAAGATGAACAACATAATGTTGAAGGCATGGAAATATTATCAGAAGATATAATCAATAAAATAAGTGATGTTTTAGACTCTGATACTATGATAGCTTCAACAGTGGTGGAAATCATAGACTTTCATAGAAAATGTATGCTTTTGCAAGGTTGTCATAGTCAGAATAGTGACAATAACACTGAATATAAAGGTTTGAATTTTCACATCAATCCCTTTCATAGGATTAAAATAGGACGTCAATCTAAGTCAGAGATGATAATATCTATGCACAACAAAAAAATTGACAACATAGGATGTTGTAATGTATACAACTGTGGACTATATGATAAGGGAAGATATTATAAGGAGTATGTATATAATTTAAAGACACTTATTTTCAGAAAATAAAAATTCAATTGGCTAGGGGGAAGTATAAAAATCTTTTATCAGACATATCTCAATGTTATGGAATGTGATGAAAACAAGATTTTCAACAGGGGTAAATGTTGTTTTGCATTTTGGTGGTCTGGGGATGCCAAATGGTTATGACGTGAATACTATACTATGACTCTATAACCCAATGGATTGACACTTGGTATACTTCTTCTAGAGATAACTGAATCCTCACTATACCCATAGAGGGTATATGTCCCCAGAAAGAGCCACTGTTGGAACATTGAATTTTTTCCAATTAGAAAGATAACAAAATATATGTTGATGTTGTTACTCCAAATGAGATTTGAAGGTTGTCATTAGTATTAAAGCACTCAAATGGAAAATTGGTAACAGAGTCATAAACAGACCATTCGGTATAATCACCAAAGTACAGAGTTAACCGAGAGCACTGATCACGTGCAAAGTTAACTGCGTGCAATTATTACCAAGCATACAGACTTTACTGAGAAGCAATATAACCGAGGTATACAGTATAACTGAGATACACAGAGAACACTGAGCACTGAGAGACATCATTTACCGAGTGGACCAGAGGCCACATAAAATTTTGTTATGGAACATCAATCTAGGTAACAACTTTTTTCCAACCTAGATAACAGTTTACAATGATCGAGGAGAACATTAATTACAGATTCACAACATTAATTATTTATATCTCCTATGTTTAGATGATCAAGGTAAATTCTGTACACCGTTGATCTTAGGTTAGGGATGTTATTGTAAAATCCTAATTAGATCAAGGAGTTTTCTATATGTTATACTACGATGTCATTTTGTAATGTATGTTGATAAAGTAATGATCAAGTAGCCACCATACTATGGACATCAAAGATCAGACAAGGGTTTTAGGGCAAAGAATACATTGTAGTAATCAATTTTTAGAACAAAGGCAAGGCTACCGAGTAGAGAAGAGCAGAAGGTATTATCATTCACATAAGATGATACATTTTATATGCACTTAAAGGATCTGTATCCACAATAGTGAGATTGTATTTGTTTAGATCACAATTCTGTTACTCTCTAACAATTGTAATAGAACCCAAAATATCTTAACATTGTAGACTTAACCATCTTTATGTAAATATCTTAACCGAGTGCACACATACTTTATGTTGCTAAATCCTCTCATGAGGTAGATCTAATCAATCTCATTGTTACTCCTAACAGGGTATGATCATCATAAGTGATCAATCTTTGTAAGCTTTAACATGCTACTTTATTTACTGCAGTAGTGAAGTTTTGTGGGTCTCATCCCCACCACAATTTTTACCTTCTAACAAAGGGTTTTCTGTGATACCAAAATACTAGTGTCATGAGTACTTAAATTTCATGTATGTGTATTGTTTACTTTACATGCATTTACATTTCAGCAGTGATATTACATGTTTGGTATATGCAATCTACTCAGTCAGTTATTACAAAACATTTGGTTACAAAGATTAGTTTAAAAGTTTTTAAGGGTACTGATTTACCCCTTGCCTCTCAGTACACACCTCTCCATTATCCAAACAATTGGTATAAGAGCTAGTTCTCTTATTTAGAAAAGTTTGATCACTGAAGAGAAAATAACTTACAATGGAAAGGTATACACTTGATAAAACCATTGAAAATCAGAAGTTACAGTTGTAGATCTATGTCAAACAATACAAAGAAGCCAAAGATAAACTCAGGGAGATGTTGATTAAGAGAAAGGACATGGAACTTCACTATCGTGAGATTGATTATTAGGAAGAAGAGATTCATGACCCATTTGACACATCTAGATATGAATCTTGTAGCATATCTAATGCATCTGAAGGAATCATATCAAAGCTATCCAAGAGAAATCAACAACTTAATGAACAAGTGAAAGCACTACAAATCAGTCAAGATACACAAATGGATAGAATGGTTGAAGTCTTCAATGATGCAAAGAAAGTTGAACAAGATAGAAACATGGCCGTTGATGACAAAAGACAAATGACTGAAAAGTTACAAGAAAAAGCATCTGAGAAATTGCGACTCTTAACATTACTTTGAGATCACCAATCAAGTGGTTGCTATGAATCATGAGGAAAAACAAGTAAATACTAAACTTTCTAGAAGAATATAATACATTGGTGTATTGAAAGAAGAGAATAAAAAACTGAGAAATGAAGTGAAGATTTTACAACATAAAGTGATTAAGAGATCTGAATAATGTACTAAGAGAATGGATGAATTTATGAACTATCAAAGAAGACTGAACAACAATACCAAATTAGGGTATATCAAGCAAGGAGAATCATCAAATCAAGTTGAACAAAGGAATGTATACTCAAGTCCTAAGCCTATGAAGCCCTCTTGCCATCACTGTGGAAAACCATGCCACACATCAAATGTTTGCAAGAGAAAAGTAAAATGTATTCCTAGAAACCCTCCTAAATTTAATGGTATTTTCTATAGCTATAATAAGTATGGACGTCAAGCACATGAATGCAGATCTAAGTTGAACAAACCACAGAAGAAACCATACATGGATAAATATTGTCAAACTTGCAACATGCATGGTCATACATCACAAGCATGAAGGAACAATACAAATAAAATATGGAAGCCTAAAGGACAAGAAAAGGTAAATCAACTGAGAAGAATAGGAAATTATTATGCATGGGATTAAAACACTTGGGGTAGTTGCACTGCATGTGGTAAATATAGACATATAGCAGCAAACTGTATGAGACAATGACAAACTAAGTCTAGGAATTGGTCAAACTCTGGTATGGCATGCTATCACTATCACAAAGTTAGTCACATAAGCAGAGACTGTGCAGACTGAATAAATACTTATGGAAATGTAAATACAATTGAAGAAATCATGAGGATCAAAAATCAAATGTGGAGGAAAGCATCAAATGATAATGCAGGACCAAGCACAATAGTTGGTGACACCTCATCCGATAGATTAGATGGTTCCACTATCTCCACTTGAGCAATTTAAGCAGGTAAGAAACTATGTTTTGCAAATCTATATCTTACATCAGTTCCTATATTCATTGTACAAATGCAAAATTAGCATGAATTAAGATGCACTATGGTATTATATTTTTGATTACTTTGATCTAGTTGAGTCGGTTAATATGTACTGAGTTAGTGATGCCAGTTGGTGAATATGTTTGAGACAACCGAGTTGCCAAGGAAACCAAGCATTTGGTATACTCACCGAGCTTAAGTATCATTAGTGTTAATTGAGCATAATGTTTTTCCACCGAGTGGTTGGTGACAAGAATTTATTGCATTGCCTAAAGTTATTTGCTATAAATTTGATCAATGTGAACTCATTTATTCACACAACGATCATAGAGTAGAGTAGAGAAACAAAGAAAAAATTTGTAGAAGAGCATTTCGAGCATTTTACAGAGATTCTGAGTATATTTCGAGTAGCTAAGAGGTTAGTCGTTACACATTTTGCACTCACTGAGTCATTCGAACACTTTCTTGGAAACTCTAAATAAGAAGTCAATGGAATCCTCATCTCGAACTATGAAGGCAAAGATGGAAAAGGAGAAAAATGTAGTTCTTGTTTAGAAATTCACTTGCATAGAGCCAAACTACAAGATACATCCGCATGTTGCAACTCAACCCGATGAAAAAGGCACATTATCATCAATTCTGCCTAGGGTTTTGTTAGTTCAAGATGTGCATGCATACATTCACTGTAAGATAGGTGAAATAGGGGATTTTGAACTTATATCTACATACCAGTCACTATGCACAGATGGAAAGCTAAAAGATGATCATAAGCCTCTGGAGGTCAAAGGGTTAACCAAAGCCCTAAATTTCTCAAAGGTAATTTTAAACTAAATGGATCCACATTGTTTGAGTAGATTACACAATGGGAAGATTTGGATGGATGAACCAAAAATATAACCAAAGATTTTATTCATGCAGTAATCGGGTATCCCATATCTGACATATCAAAAGCTCTAAGGTACCCGCTGAGAACCAAGATTGAAAAGCTTACAGGAGCTGAGTGGGATAGAAGAGGTCTAAAGATTAACTCAATTGGTGATCTTGAACTTAGATTCAGTGCATATGTTATTGGCTATAAGATATTTCAGTCAAGAAGACCAAACAATGTTGCATGTGGAGCTGTTGACATTGTCTACAAGATTGTAAAGAAAGGTTTAAAACTTGACCTTGCTGAGCTGCTTTAGAGGCAACTTGAAGAGAACATGAAAATCATCAGATCAACATGGTCAAATACTTGTAAGTTTGGTTCATTACTACTTTTCACATTCTTCTATTGGAAAAATGTTTTTCCCTCCGTCAATACTGTGAAATGAAAGACCAACCAACTGATTATAATGCAAATCGGTGATTTTATTACAAGTTTAGGCACAAATTTTGAACCAGTTATGAATGATTATTTTACTATGTTCAAAGCTAGGATATAAAAGAGAACATGAATTCCAGTGCAGTTGGTAGAAAAATACAAAGATGAAATGTATTTTGTAGTTGACACAGATACTACTCTCATCAAAGCAGCACAACCGAGAACAACATGGCCACCTTTGATGGATTATGAGTTAGACATTGACATTGCTTCAGAAGCAATAGAGAAATTGTTAAATGAACCAGTTGACAAATATTCCATGAGATTTGGCACATATGATGAAGCACAGACCCAAATATATATTGGTCTACAAGTTGAAAAGATGGGCAGGAAGAAGACCAAGATAGTCAAGACCTTAAATTTTTTTTTTCTATCACTGGTGAAGAATTGGACAAGTCAGTTGATGATACCAAGGAGAAGACCTCAGTTGGTAAAGATGAATAAGCTAAACAAGATGTTGATGCCACCGAGTCCAATGAACCACAAGTTAAGGCACCTAGGGCCAAAAAGGGAAAAAAGCATAAAGATTCAATATCCACCTAGGACAAGATCACAATTGGTGACAATAGATTCACCACCTTTAAAGAAAGGTGTTGCAAAGATAACAAGGCCCTCACCAAAATTCACATACCAAACAAGGAAACACAAGGGCACTACCAAGAATCTAGCACCAAGACAAACAAAGAAATATGTGAGGAACAAGGATGATTCTGATGACAATCCTGATCAATTTAAGGTTGTGCAGAACAAAGCACCATAGACCATTGATGAAATTGCAGAGGCAATTAGAAGAACCAGATGGTTAGGACATCCTAAGATACATGCATATGCAGATTTGACTACCAAGCACAAAGATAAACTTGAAGAAGCAATCATAGGTATGATGATAAAATTCAAACAAGTTCTTGTTGAATTTGCTACTTACATTCCCTCTGAATTATATGATAAGATATCAACACGATGATCATATGCACTCACCACTAAGAAATAGATGAGAGAGGAAACTCTCACTCTAATTAAAGTTAATTGTATAGTAGAGAAAATCAATGATATTATGCAACACTATGCTAATAAATTTCCAAAGAAGGCACAAACATTGAATATCCTACAATGAAATTTGAAGGAAGTAGATATAGAGAGCACCCAAATATGGAACAAACTACTAAATCCACCTAAGGAAATCAAGGACAACGAGGAAGCAATAGACATTGCATCTACAGTCAATACTGAGGGACATTGACCAAGCATATAACTAATTGATGTTGAAGATGCATCTGTTGATAATGTAATAGATGGTATTCTGACACTGCTGACAAATCTAGGATATCTAGAGATCACAATTAATGACATAACTAAAGGTGATCCTGATGATAAGGCTAAAGAAGATGAGATAATCAAAGCTACCAAGATAATAGATGAGGAAGACACAATAGAGGTCACTCGATAAATGGTACCAGGCCAGTTGCCTATTTTGGTACAATATATTAAGATAGAGAGTGAAGCACAATAGAAGACACTTGAGCAGGTTATAGACACAAATGAAGATAAGGGTGATACACATGGTACATAGACTAAGCATAGTGGTGGAACAACACAAGGTGATGCACCGAAAGATACCACTAATGTAATAGAAAAAGGTGAAGGTAACACAAAACAATTGATGATAGACACTTCTAATATTGACACTAGGTCAGCTACTGAGGCACCTTCCCAAGTCATCACACTGAGTACTAAGCCAGTCAAGAAAGAAACCGAGCAAAAGGCTCAATTAGAATTATCAATATCTCCTTCATAGAGCATTAAAGAGAAGAAGAAGAAAAAGAAGAAAGGAAGCAAGGGTCCCGTGACACTTGATGAGATCATTGACATTCCTGATTGTGATCCAAAGACACTTGAAGCTTTAATAAGGTATGGTGAACTCTACACCCAAAAATTAGTACAAGATAAGCTGAGGCAAGAATGCAAAAGTGCACAGGTGCTAGAGACCACTAAGGAGATTATGATGCAAGTTGTTCTAGATGTGAACATAGATGAATTAATGGTGCAGGAGCACCTTCTAAGGGCTCCCACCTTCAAATTTTTGGTGTGTTAGTCTTCCTAAGAGAAGCATGTAATTAAAATAAGAGCTTTAGATCATGCTTGTGTATCTAGGCGTAGGATAGGTCCTAGAAGTTCAGTTGGTCTTTCCAATGTGAATGGCACACTGATTAAGGGAATGTTGTCATCCTAAAATCAGTGCTTTTCTATGAGGTTTGAAGTCTTAGGTTAGGATTGGTAGATGTTTGAGCACATGTGAGTGCTTTAGGAGGGCTTAAAATAGTGGTTTTAAAGTAGGAAAGCAAATTTGTTTGTACAACAAAAAGTTGCTTAAAAGTTGTCAGCAACTTTTCCCTTGTAATGGCCTAACCTAACCTAAGTGGCTAAGAAGCCCTAACACCACACACATACTAAGGAGATAGGTATTTAAGACCTAAGAAACCCTAAACCAAGGGTTGGCATCATTAATGTATGGTGAAAGTATAGAAATATCAGACTGAACACTGCTGGAGTAGAACAGTCACTATTTCATACTGTTGTCATGTGAATATTTGGAGTTTGGAGTGTATCTTTGCAAGGGAATCTGTTTTGTGTGTGTTTATCCTTCATATGTGTGCGTTACAATAGTTCTTTTAAGTTTTTTGTGTGCATTTTGGTTTAGTTCTTTCATTTGACAGTGCTCTGCCAGTTTGGAGAGCTTTTTACATATGGGGTTGTAGATCTTGTTTCCACCGTGGACACACCATGGGACTATGGATTCTAAGAATATAGACCCTAACTTGTAAGTCTATACAAGCAGGGGCCTAGCAAGCAAGGGAAAAAAATTGTTTGACAAAGCCCTAGGCGAGCTTGGCAGTGCCCAGCTAGGAGCAGTCAACAAACAAAGAGTTCTCAAGAGTAGAGGATCGAGTTCCATGACTTGCCATTTGGAGGGAGTCAAGAAGGGTGTTTGAAGGTGTGGTTTTGTGAAGGAGAAGGTTTGAATAGCCTTGGAGGGGTGCTTTTGGAGACCAGGACTGTGAAGAGACCAAGAAACCCTTAAAACCCTCAATTTTGGCACAGGTGCTGTACGACCTATTGGAAGCCTGAGACCCCAAAAATCCTTGAGAATGGGTCATTAGTAGAATATTTTCTTTAGAACAGGTGTGTTGAATCTTTGAGGAAAGGGTGTCAAATTCCCTATAAAACCAAAAGGAGGGCTAATTAGGCCTCTTCCTTGTAGCCCTAAATTACAAAGCAACCCTCAAATCAAGTGATGACCCAACCATGCCAATGCAATGAAAAGGTGTCAAATGCCCTAAAAACATCTTGGAACTCATGAAACCCTCTATTGGAGGTTGGGAAAGGAGGTGAATCTTAGAAGACCCTTATAAGCCTATGTAAGGGATAGTAGCTAGAGATCAAATCTTGTAATGTTGGAAGATGACATAGCTTGACTTGGTGGGCAGGTTAGGGCAGGTCAGAGGATCCTTGGAGGGATAAGGAATCCTATAGACCACCAGAGGTGTTAGAAGAATACTTGGATCCTAGAGAGGATCAGGGGCATAGACTAGCTAGTTTATCCTAGCCTCCCATCAATCAACCCCATTCTTGATAAAATTGTACTTCTCACCGAGGAAATAAACAAACCAGACATTGATGCCGAGAAGAAATTGGAAGAAAGAGCAGAAAATAAGATACAATATAAAGTTACTAAAAAGCTTAGCTAGGTAGTGGCATTAAACAAGGTAACACTGTCAAAATTTGTAAATGGATTAAAAAATGTTATTACTGAAGCCATGAAAATTCTACAGAAGTTATGCACTTTGGATCACTTCACTACCAAGATTAGTGAAAAGATGCAGAAATTAGATCAAGATCTAATAGATAGTGCAAATAGTTTGTCAACCGAGCAACATGCATTGTAGATGCATTACACCAAGGTTATCCAAAGCCAGTGATTGAGACTAGATTTGAAGAAAGAAGAGGACAAGATAAAAGAATAGGTAACTGAGCTGCAGACAACGTTATTACCACATTTAGTTATGATGTAGAAATATGTGACATTGGCCAAGATTTTGATTTCCACCCCAGAACTGTCAGTCACATAAAGCATATATGATATGCATGCTCAAATAAAATTAGAGCTATTGACTCTTGAGTAGTTAAAGGAGGAATGGGAGAAGCTAATGGAAAATCTCAAGAAAGCCCATCCTAACATTTTTGACAAATTGTAAGCTTTATTCCTTTTGTCATTATTTTCAAAAAGGGGGAAATATATTTATATAAGTATAGTAAAAGGGGAAACTATAATCAGGGGGAGTCATATACATATACCGAGCATGTACAAAGGGGGAGTCACTATGTATAGTAACTTGTAAATGATAAGTTTTTGATACTAATTGAAAAGGGGGAGAATGCTATCCCAAATGAACTTTGAAGGTTGTCATTAGTATTCAAGCACTTAAATGGATAGTTGGTAATAGAGTCATAAACAGAATAGTTGGTATAATCATGAAAGTACAGAGTTAACCAAGAGCATTGATCACACGCAGAGTTAACCGAGTGCAGTTATTACTAAGCATACAGACTTTACCGAGCAACAGTATAACCGATATATATAGAGAACACTAAGCACTAAGAGACAACATTTACCGAGTGGACTAGAGGCCACATAAAAGTTTTTTATGTTAGATCAATCTAGCTACTATATTTTTTCTTACCTGGATAAGGATTTATAATGATTGAGGAGAACACTAATTACAGATTCACAACATTAATTGTTTATATCTTGTATGTTTAGATGATCAAGGTAAATTATGTACACCGTTGATCTTAGGTTAGGGATGTTATTGTAAAACCCTAATTAGGTCAAGGAGTTTTATATATGTAATACTAAGATGTCATTTTGTAATGTATGTTGAACAAGTAATGTTCAAGTAGCCACCATACTACGGACATCAGAGATCAGAAAAGGGTTTTAGGATAAAGAATACATTGCAGTAATCATTTTTTAGAACAGAGGCAAGGCTACCGAGCAGAGAAGAGCAGAAGGTATTATCATTCATAGTAAGGTGATACATTTTATATGAACATAAAGGATCTGTATCTACAATAGTGAGATTGTATTTGTTCAGATCACAATTCTATTACTCTCTAACAATTGTAATAGACCCTAAAATATCCTAATAGAGTAGACTTAACTGTCTTTATGTAAATCTCTTAACCGAGTGGACATACTTTGTGTTGCTAAATCCTCTCACAAGGTATACCTAATCAATCTCATTGTTACGCCTAAAAGGTAAGATCATCAGAAGTGATCAATCTTTGTAAGCTTTAATAGGTTACTTTATTTACTGCAGTAGTGAAGTTTTGTGGGTCTCATCCCCACCACAATTTTTACCTTCTAACATGGGTTTTATGCGATACCAAAATACTAGTGTCATGAGTACTTAAATTTCATGTATGTGTATTGTTTAATTTACATGCATTTACATTTCATTAGTGACATTACATGTTTGGTGTATACAATCTACTCAGTCAGTTATTATAGAACATTTGGTTACAAAGATTAGTTTAAAAGTTTTTAAGGGTACTGATTCACCCCTCCCCTCTCAGTACACACCTCTCCATTATGCCAACAGATGTTAATGTTTCAAAGATAAAGGCATGAGGGAGAAATGAAAATTTTAAATTATACACAAAAAACATCATTTTTTGTTATTTCCCTGGCCAGAGAAGTAGTGGCTACAAAATGGAAAAATTTTTGACTTTCGCAAATGGTGATAATAGGGTAAGCAAAACAATGAGTTTTCGCTGTTTCATGGGGAAAATTTCAAATGAACTGCGAAATGGTGAAAAGACTGAAGGTTGTCAAATTAATAATTGAAGTACAATGGTAGATTTCTTGTGCTCAAAATGTCTCTTGAGAATTAAATGGGCATTAGTTATAAAAGAAATAGAGAAAATCTCTTTCAAGATTACCAGATGTATTTATAAGATTAATTTAAGATACTGAGTTAAAAGAATGGTTTTGATTTAATTGAAGTGATTTTTGAGAAGATTGAAAGATCCTATTTAGGATATGGAAACACATATGGGAAGCTATGTTACATCACTAATTAGCCTTTGAGTTAAGAAAAAGTTTTAAAACAGTAATCAAGGATATGTATTCTGGGATGGACAAGACAAGATTTTCATTTCCAAGAGAATGTATGATGTAAAGAAATTAAATTAAAGCATGGGAGGTCAGCTGATTATGTTTGCATTTGATGAGGAAATGGAATTAGGCATTTTTGGCAGGTGTTAAACTCCTTAAATGTTTTTATAAGTGGGTAAAAAAATGACACGAGTACCACAAATTTGAATTTCAAGATAGAGGATGAATTTACCAATAATATATGATCCTCAGAATGAGAATCCACATCCAGTGATGCAACCTAATGTGATAGGGATAGAAGAAGATCAACCAGACTTGCTTAATAGTCTAATGACAGTGGTTTGGGAACTAAAAACTAGTTATGCAACATATGAGTGTGACATGTACGAGTTAGAAGCGTAGTAGGATAAAGACAAGTTGCACGACCTCACATGGGATATTCAGATGAATGATAATGGCTAGGTCAATGATGATCTTGATGATGAAATGCTGGCCATGCTTGGGATACTTCAACTAAATGGAGTTAATTTCCTATGAATTAGTTATAAAGATTGTAATTACTATCTAAAATAGGGATTATTTTAAAGATAGTTATTTTGTAACTCTCCTTAGCTTGTTGCATTCCTTCGTATTATATAAAAGGGATATCAAGACCGTGTAGGATGAAAAAACAATTTTTTTTGATATAATGATATATATACTGCAACGATGGAAAATGTACTTGGGTAGTGATTTTAACCGACATGCAAATCAATTGTATTCACTTTTTGATCAATACAAAGAAAAACTATTACCTGTCCAAGGTTGAAGAAGTGAGTTCATTCTTCTTTACTAGATTGGTCCTTTACTCTTCCAATTACATAGATTTTCTTCTTTACAGTTAGATGTTGGAGAATTGAAATATTTTGAATATTAATTTTCAAATATCAAGGTTTGTGTATAAATTTCTTGTCTATGCAAATCCTTTTCTAATTGGTTTCCCGCCAAGGAATTAAATTCAAGTGGACTAAAATTAATTTAAAAATAAATTCATCCTTGATGTCATTAGGGAAGAAATTCATATTTTAAGTGTAAAGTGTACATGATAATTCAAGTAAAGTTTGACTACTATCTACCCAATTAGTTGGATAAGGGACTGGCCTGTTTTTTCCTCAAAAGGGTTTTTTACATTTTTAATGAGAATTGAAGTTATTTTATTTCATCCTAGTATGTTTGAAGTCACCAGTATACTATCTCATACCTAAAACAATTTTCTTACACACAATTTTAATTACAAATACAATTTTTTTTCACAAAGCATTCAAAAGTGTTCACAACTTTTAAGCACAAGTAAGAAGTGTATTTTCTTATTCAGATCAGTCTCAAGGAATATTTGCCACCTTGAGAAATCAAACAAGTTTAAATTCTCTATATAAAGACACCTTTGTGTTTGGGGTGAGGGTTTACCCACCTAGGTTTAGCAAAGCCTGAAGTGCAGGGGAATTGGGTAAACCCTCACCCCAAACACAAAGGTGTCTTTATATAGGGAATTGAAAAAAGCTCTTAGATTTCCAATCTACGGTTTTGGGAACCAATAGGTTCTTTATCCTCAAAATATTCATTTGAAAAAGGGAAAGAAACAAGGACATCATCCTCTATGTCTAAGGTATTTTCATTAAAAACTTTAGGAGAAGGAAAACACAACTTAGTAATGCTTTATCTCTAGAGGGAAGATGATTGAAATATATATATATATAAGAGGGGAAGTATCATTAAGGGATTTTCCCATCATATCACCCTCTTCCACCACAAAATTATCCTCTTGCACAAACGTAATCTCATGGGGGAGGTGTATATCAAGAGAAAAGTCAACATCATACTCCAATGGCTCATCCCAAAGAGGGAGATCATTGAGATAAGTATTAAAAGTATGTTCTTGCATGAATAGTCCTCATGAGGGAAAGAAGCCTTAGGAGAGGAATCATTGAAAGGTTCGTACAAAGGTTTTTTGTATACCCTAAATCCTTCTATTACATTAGTCAAATTTGGGAAAAAAGATAGTTTAGGAGGTGTAGAGGAAGACTTTGTAGAGATTAAATCATAAGAGACTTCATCCATCATATCAAAGTCTTCACTACTAAAAGGATCATAAAAGGTGGTAAAGCTTTGTATAAGGAAATCAAATATTTTGTAATACAATAAGATAATGTAATGAAACAAATAATAAAAGGACTAATATTAACACACATAACAATACATGAAAATAAATATTTTTGGATTTTTTATTGTTTTTAAGATGCAAAGGCAATGCATTAATGAACTAGGTATATGAAACCAATATGTAATTTTTATGTCTTTTTTATCAATGAATGCAAAAATCAAAACTAAATGCATAAAATGTAATAATGAAATCCATACAAATATAATCTAAACACGAAATCAAATGTGGAAATGTTATGATTCAGGTTCACCAAAATGTATAGTAGGAAAAGGGGATCACTTAAGGATCCAATTTTCCCCAATTTATAATGAAAGATTTTCGCTTTTGAGGTTTCTATTTCCTTGCTACTTAGAATTGAGAAGGAGATAGATACGATTATTATGAAAATGACTAAATAAGATAAGAAATGATCTAATCAGACTGAAAAGTAGATGCATAAGGAGATTAGAATGGATTTGAGTGCACCTAGAATTGAAATCAGAGATATGAAGACCCATATGTGAATTTTTGACTGCCAGAATCCCAAAAACACCTGTAATTGATAAGTTGAGATACCAAGCCTAGTATCTGTATGCACATTCAATTTCACTATTTTTCGCATGGAACATAATTCCTAAAACATTCTGTACCCAAGTATAGAACATTTGAAACATTATTTACCCAGGTTTTTTGCTAGGACAAATGTCAGAGTGGTTGTCATAGGGTTGAGATGACAAAAGTTTTGACAACTGATTCTAGGATCTTTTGCACCTGCAAATCTGAGAATTGTGAGTGTGGGTGGCTGTATAGGGGTTTGACAATTAGACCCAAAAGGAGGCAAGAAAAACTAAGAGGGGGGGAGGGTTAATCAGTCGTACATACCTATTTATATTAATTTCACTTTGGTGGATTCATCCTGAAAGATAAATAATTATGCAAGATCCATAACACATAACATAGAACACAAATTTTTTTTCTCGAGGAAACCCAGTTAAGGGAAAATCCCGATGGGAATGAAACACAAAAGATGAATGTATTTTGCTAAAAGTACTACCCGGTTAAGAGAAAAATATAGAACAAAGGATGCACTTGCAACCATAGGCTAACTGCTCAATCTGCAAGCTCATTTCCCAGAGCTCACTGCTCACAATAAAATCTATATTTGGCCCTAAGTTGGGTTCATCCATCTATCTTCAATTGCAACAGGTAGGACATACAGTCCATTACAATTGAACAAACAAATAAAATCTCCAATGCATGACAAGTATTTCTCACAAAACTATATTCTCCTAGGGTCATCTATAGGACACTTCTCTAGCCTATCAAGGTCCCTCAAAAACCCTAATTCACAAGGATTATATTCTCAATCCTTCACCTATTCAACTTGTCCACAACAATGATGAAACTAACTAAACTGTCAACACACCCCATAGATGTCTTCTTGCATCTTCCACACTAAGTGATCCAATATGATCATGAATAACCACCAATGGAGTGGAAGGCTTATAACAAGGAAATTGAATCCAATAAAATTCCTAATAACATAGATTGCAATGAAACCCTAGTCGATTCCAAGAACTTGCTTCAAACTAGTCAAAACAAGGCTACAAGGAATTAGGCCTAATTAGACACCTTTTGGCTGTTAAATCCAAAATAATCTTAACAAGATGGAAAAAATGCATTTCCTGACACCCTTTTCCAAAACATCTCAAATTTATCTAGTCTCACTTCCCCAAACTATCTGTACATTGGGTTGTTACATTTAAACCTAAAAACAAGGGTTTCCTCAAATTTCAGAGAACAACCATAAGGGTTTGTTCTTTCACCTTGAATAACTCTTCACCAGAAATTCTCCTTGGACATGAGGCTCCATTGCACACATATCTTCCCCTCCACATGATCATATTGAAGCATCCAATGCATTCAATTACTCATAATGCTTCTGTAGTTCACTATATTCCCTAGCCATGCACCTCTGGCTCGCCTAGGGAATCAATGAAAAATAGCTCTCTTTCTTTCCAATGCCTAGCCTCTTGCACCAATAATGTAAAAGGAGTCATATTAAAAATCCCAAGGAACTGAACAAAAGCCATAGTAGGAAGAGGAGTTATGATTCCATTACTAAAAACTATCTGGATCAGACCAAGAACATTAAAGAACACAAAATATTTACAAGAAGTGAATAAAAATCAACAAAAAGACTATCTAATGCCACAAAAAATTCAATTATCACCTACCCTACATAATGTAAAAGTTACAGTGCTAAAACCAATCCATTAAAGACCCTCTGTAATGCAAAAAAAACAAAATTCTACACAGTCACATATGCTTGCTTGAACTCAAAAAATGTAGGTCCGTACAGTGACAACCAATCTTGATACAATGTCCAAATTCCCATTATATAGGGTGGAAAAGTATTTATCAACCCATTAGGTCATCCTTTGAACAATTTTTCCAAATCTTGCAAATGTTGTCAGAGCAACTTTGCAAAGTTGCAAAGTTGCAAAATGCAACTTTGACAACTTTTCCCATTTCTTGCAAACCATATCAAAATGCTTCCAAACTTCACTAAACTTCACCTAAGACCCAAATAAGGGTAGAAACATGATTCTGACCTACCTTAGACTTTACTAACCTCATTATGACATCATCATGACACATGTGCCAATTAGAAGGCTTTATAACATAGTAGCCCTAATTGCACTTCCCAAAAAGGTCCTAAGACACAAACTAAACACTTCCTATCTCACCTAGGCTATGGTCAACATGATCTTAAGCTTAAATAAATATTATTACAAAAAAAAATGCCATAAGGTGCACGCGCACACACACACACACACACACACACACACACACACACACACACACACACACACACACACACACACACACACACACACACACACACACACACACACACACACACACACACA
>MU223796.1:402272-429543 GCA_018584345.1 Thuja plicata
CACACACACACACACACACACACACACACACACACACACACACACACACACACACACACACACACACACACACACACACACACACACACACACACACACACACACACTTAGATAGCTAAATTTCCAAAACAACCTATGGGTGATCCTGCACCATACTCCCCCTCACAAGAGGAAGTTAAGTCACTCTTGTGGCTAAGATGTCATCTGTAATGCCCAGCTTCTTGAAGTTTGTAGCTGCCACCCATGTTTCCTCTGACTCTAGCTTATGCTTCCACTTGATGAGGTGATCCATGTACACCTTGTGTCTTGTGGTATTCTTTACCCTTGAATCAAATACCTTGTCTGCTTCTGTCTGGACCTTGGGAGGTAAAGCATTAGGTTATACATCTTTGCAAACCTATTCTCTATTCATATCTATCTTAGTTAAGGGTACTTTAAACTTTATCAAGTCTGCCACATTGAAACAAGTGAAATTCTCAAATTCGTAGGTAGATCCAGTTTGTAGGAATTAGCCCCATATTTGGATAAGATATTGTAGGGTCCTACTCTCTTCATTTGGAGGTTGGTAGGCACTCCTTTCTCCAACCTAGATTTATTCAGATGTACCATGACATAATCACCCACTTAAAATTGAACATCCTTTCTATGCTCATCTACTTTAGCCTTCAATTTTTGAGTAGACTCCAGTACAGTCTTCTTCATTTATTCTAGAATCTCCTTCATGGTTTGAGTGAAGTCTTAAGCATGACCACTCATATAATCCATGGATCCAAGGTATCTAAGCTCACATACACCCCTTGGGTGCATCCCATAAACAACTTCAAATGGGCTTCTACTTGTTGTTCTGTTAACACTGTCATTGTATGCATATTCTACTTGGGGAATGACCACATCCCATGTCTGCCCATATTCCTTAGTTAGGAACCTTAACAAGTTACCAAGAACTTTGTTAACCACATCAGTTTGGCCATTAGTCTAAGGGTGGTAAGCTGACCCAAATGAGAGGTTAGTACCCAGTTTGCTCCATAGTGTTTTCCAGAAATGGCTCATGAACTTAACATCCCTATCTGATACAATGCTTAGGGGTAGTCCATGGATTCTTACAATCTCCTTAAAAAACAAATGTGCAATGTTCCTAGCATCATGAGTAGTCCTACAAGGGATATAGTGACCCATTGTGCTAAATCTGTCTACCACAACATAGATACTATCATGTCCATGTTTTTTCTTAGGTAACCATACAATTAAATCCATGATAACACACTCCCATGGTCTGTTAGGGATTGGAAAAGGTTGATACAAACTTGTATTGCTAGCTCCTCCTTTTGCTCCTTTTGCTTTCATGCACACTACACATTGCTCAACATATTTTGTCACATCTCTGACAAAATTTGGCCAATGGTAAAACCTTTGTACCAACTCTATGGTTTTGTTCATGTAAAAATGGCCACTCAAGCTACCATTATGTTTCTCTTTAATGAGATTCTCTCTCATTGAACCCTTAGGAACACACAATTGGTTCCCCTTAAACAAAAACCCACTCTGCAAGGTAAAATTAGAGAACTGACTATGAAAGTGATCCTGAAAATCAGAACATACCTTATAGGCTTCAACAGAGTCTTCATCTTCTCCATAGAGGTCCTTGAAACTCTCTATCCCAACGCTCTTCAACTGAACTTCTTGAATGGCTAGCAACCTCCTACTCAGGGAATTTGCAACCTTGTTCAATTATTCTTTCTTGTGCTTTATTGTGAATGTGAATTTTTGAAGGTATTCCATCCACTTTAAATGTCTATTACTGAGCTTCTCTTGTGTTTTTATATATCTAAGGGCCTGGTTGTTAGTAAACACTACAAATTATTTTGGTAGCAAGTAATGTCTCCACTTCCTAAGAGACTAAACTAAGGCATAAAATTAGAAGTAATAAGAAGAATATTTCTTCTTGCTTCATTTAAATTCTCACTAAAGAAGGCTACTGGCCTACCTTCTTGACTTAACACACCCCCTACTACCATCCCACTTGTATCACACTCCAAAGTAAACATTTGATCAAAACTAGGCAATCTTAGGATAGGTTTTGTTGCTAATTGCTCCTTCAACTTTTCAAATGCTTTCCCTGCTTCAAAGGTCCATCTAAACTTAGAATTTAGACCACCCTAAATGGTGTCTAGCATTTGTGCACAAATACCACTGAAATCTCTTATAAACTTTCTGTAAAACTAAGCTAACCCATGAAAGCTCCTTATCTCTATCCCTGTGGCTGGTGTAGGCCAATTTAGGATAGCTTCTACCTTGCTTCGGTCCATCTTCAATTTACCTTGGGATACAACAAACCCCAAATACACAAGTTCTTGTTTGAAGAACTCACACTTCTCTAGATTTATGGATAACTTCTCTTCTTGCAACCTTTTAAGCACCATCTACACATGCTTCACATGTTCCTCTACTATCTCACTAAAGATAAGTATATCATATAGATACCCTACCACAAATATCCCTGTGAAGTCCTTAAGAACTTCATTCATGAGCCTCATGAATGTGCTAGGGGCATTTGAAAGGCCAAATGACATAGCTCTCCACTCATACAACCCATTGGTAGTCTTAAAAGCTTTCTTCCATTCATCCCCATCTTTAATTCTAATTTGGTGGTACCCACTTTTTAGGTCCAATTTAGTGAAATTTTTTTCCCCTCCAAGACATTCCAACAAATCCTCTATTCTAGGAAATGGAAATCTGCATCTAATTTTTATTCTATTAATAGCCCTAGATTCAGTGCAAAGTCTCTTACTTACCACCTTTCTTGGATGCTAAGACCACATGTACGACACATGGACTTATACTCTTCTTGATTAGTCCTTGGTCTAATAGCTCCTGCACTTGTCGAGCCACTTCTAGGTTCTAATCTAGAGTAATCTTATAAGTTGCCTTATTTGGAAATGATGCATCAGGTACAAAGTCAATTTGATGACTTATCACTCTCCTAGGAGGTAAAGTTGTAGGACTACCATCACTAACTATGTCTTTATACTTCTCAAGTAACTCTTGGACTTCTGATGGAAAAGGCTCTTGTTTAGGCTTCTCTTCCTCCTTAGGCTTGAGAAAGATGACATACCCTTCAATTCCTTCATCTTTAAGGGAATTAATGAACTCCTTTATACTACTCAACAAGATACTAGGGGTCTTGTGTTGTGGCTCATCTTCTTCCAATAAGGACTATATCTTGAAAGTTCTGCTATCTTTCTTGAAAGATATGGAATTATCCTTTCCATCATACATTGCACCCCTATCATATTTCCAAGGAATTCACAATAGCATATGGCATGCATCCATAGGAAACACATCACAAAGAAATTTATCCTTATACCTTGCAATATAAAACTCCACCCAAGTTTTCTCATTCACCCACACACTCTGCCCTTTGTTCAACCATGCCACTTTGTATGGATTGACATGAGGTATATTTACCAATTTTAGTTTGTTTAGTACTTCCTCTGATATAATATTGTCTGTGGAGCCTGAATCCACAATCACTTTGCAAAATTTGCCAATAATTTTACATCTAACTCTAAATAAAGGCTCTCCTATGCTTGGGATCATCCTTGACTGGCTGTCTAATCAGAACTCTCCTGAACATGAGGTTTTCTCCCATCTCTGACTCAATGTGATCAGCCTCTAGTGTTTTGACACTTGTTGTGTCCTCATGAGCATGTGCTATCCTTTTACCATTGTTTGATGAATTAAGATTATCAGGACATCTATAGGTTAGGTTACCCAATTGACCATAGTTATAACATTTCATACTTGAAAAGTATGAGTTTCTTCTTCTTGAACCCCTTCTTCTACTAGATCCTCCTTGAGTTCCTCTTCCTCTGGTATAACCCCCTCTTGGAGTAGTTTCACTACCATGCTCTGTCAACTTGGACTCTCCCTGGTTTCTTTGTTTACTACCTCTACCTTGATAACCACCTCTATGACCCCCTTCATCTCTTCCTCTACCTCTACCTCTAAGATTGTAGTCTCCTTTTTTCTTGTTCCTTTCTTCCACCTTAAGAGCTAATTGGTGGCACTTTTGAATAGTGGTTGGAGTCCACAAACTTATCTCTTCTTGGATGTTCCATTTTAGAACACCCAAGTATCTTGCTACCATAATAGGTTCCTCTTCTTGAATCTTTGACCTAAGGCATAATTTATGAAACTCCTCTATATAAGAGGCCAAATCAAAGTCTTTTTGCTTTAGACCTTGTCTCTTTCTATGAAGTTGTATTTCATAGTCTTCTGGTAGATAGTTTTATTTTACTTTAGTCACCATGGATTTGTAGTTAGCTATCGGTTGATTACCCATTCTAACTCTTTCATCTTGTAGGTACTTACACCATGTCAATGCTAATCCTCTTAGCCTTGACTTTGCAACCTTGAGTTTTTGTGTCTCTGTAACACCTTCACACTCAAAATGGTTTTCCATCCCCTCAATCCACTCCATTACTGCCTCAATATCTATTTTCCCACCGAATAGTGGTACACCTTCTAATGCCTTTCCACCTAGTGCCTTGATGGCTTTCAAAAATGGTTCTTCATTCAATGGTGGGTCTAGTTCAGGGATGATATCTTCCTCATCAATTTGCTTTTTACCTCTGTCACTACTTTCACCTTCTTTACCTTTATCTCTGGCTCCATCAACAACTTCTTGTAGTTTTAATCTCATTTCATCTAGGGCTTCTTCAAGGAGTCTATTTTCTCCTTTTTCTCACCCATCTCCTTAGCTAGCTCTACATTAGTCACCATACTGATCTCCCCTACGGATTTACCAGTATATAGAGACATACACCAACTCCCAAATCTTTAACTTGCTTTGATACCACTCTGATGTAATGAAAAGTCGTACTCATAAGCCTATCTTCTCCTAGGGTCTTCTATAAGCCACTTCTCTCACCTATCAAGGTCCCTCATAAACCCTAATTCATAAGGATTATATTCTCAATCCTTCACCTATTCAACTTGTCCACACTAATGATGAAATCAACTCATCTGTCAACACACCCCATGGATGTCTTCTTGCATCTTCCACACTAAGTGATCCAATATGATCATGACTAACCACCAATGGAGAGGAAGGTTTATAGCAAGGTTATTGAATCCAATACAAATCCTAATAACATAGATTGCAATCAAATTCTAGTCGATTCCAAGAACTTGCTTCAAACTAGTCAAAATAGGGCTACAAGGAATTAGGCCTAATTAGACATCATTTTGGCCTTAACCCCCAAATCCTCTTAACAAGATGGAAGAAAATTCATTTTGTGACACCCTTTTCCAAAACACCTCAGATTTATCTGGTCTCACTTCCCCAAACTATCCATATAGTGGGTTGCTACATTTAAGCCTCAAAATAAGGGTTTCTCAAATTTTAGAGAACAACCATAAGGGTTTTTTATTTCACCTCAAAGAACTCTTAAAAAAAACTTATCCTTGGACATGGGGCTCCCTTGAACACATATATTCCCCTCTACATTCTTATATTGAAGCATCTAATGCATTCAATCACTAATAATGTTTCTGCAGTTCACTGTATTCCCTAGCCATGCACCTCTGGCTCGCCTAGGGCATCACTGCAAAAATATTTCTCTTGCTTTCTAGGGTCCAACCTATTTCACCAATAATGTACAAGGATTCATGTTCCAAATCCCAAGGAGCTAGACAAAATCTACAGTGGGAAGAGGTGTTATGACTCCATTACTAAAAATTGTCTAGATCAAACCAGCAACAGTAATGAACACAAAATATTTACAAGAAGTAAATAAAACTCAACAAAAAGAATATATAATGCCACAAAAAAATCAAATATCACCTACCCTACATCATACATGAGTTACAGTGCTAAAACCAATCCATTAAAGACCCTTTGTAATGCAAAAACAACAAAATTCTACACAGTCACATATGCTTGCTTGAATTCAAAAAATGTAGGTCCGTACAATGGAAACCAACCTTGCTACAATGTCAAAATTCCCCTTATACAAGGTGGAGAAGTATTTATCAACCCCTTAGGGAATCCTTTGAACAAGTTGTCCAAATCTTGCAAGTGTTGTCAGAGCAACTTTGCAAAGTTGCAAAATGCAACTTCTACAACTTATCCCATTTCTTGTAAACCATATCAAAATGCTTCCAAACTTCACTAAACTTCACCTAAGACCCAAATAAGGGTAGAAATATGATTCTAACCTACCTTAGACTTTACTAACCTCATGATGACATTATCATGACACATGTTCCAATTAGAAGGCTTTACAACATAATAGCCCTAATTGCACTTCCCAAAAAGGTCCTAAGACACAGACTAAACACTTCCTATGTCACCTAGGCTATGGTCAACATGACCTTAAGCTTGACTCAAGATTATTACAAACAAAAATTCCATAAGGCAATGCCATAAGGAACACACACACTTAACTATCTAGAGTGCCAAAACAACCTATGGGTGCTCTTGCACCACCCAATCCTCCCAGTGATCCAAATCAAGTCAGCTAAGACGTAGATGAGACCCAAATATTCAACCATGAACACACTTGCATGTAAATAAGACCGCATAAAGAATCTCAACATGTTAATCCATCAATTCGGTTAGGACCTAAATGAAGTAACACCAAAATGCTACCAAAACATAAAATTTGATCACCTCCAACGATATAGTCTAGCAACATTTCATCACACGATCCAAAAACACCAACAAGAAGCATGAATACTGTTAGTTTTTTTCTTGCTGATCCCTTGTATACTCGTGGCTCAGGTATATTCTTCTATAGGCCTAAGCACTGATTCAACAAGGAGAAGGAATAATGTTAAAAAAGGACCTAAAACCTTATGCACTTTGAGCTTGAAAAACTCAGGTGGGCACTACCTATCTTCTGCCTTCAATATTGAGTATCTTCACAAATAGGAAGGTATGGTGGATGCAATCATAAAACATGTAAATGGTAACAAATTTTATAAAGCTTGATGAGAACCACAATTCTAACATACCAGACTAGTGCTTTACCAATGGGTATGGAGTCACCTTAAATGAAAAAGACCTTTAACAACAAGACATATCAAATGTAAAACCTGCAAATGGTCTTTGAATTTGACTATGCCTTACATACTCAGTTCACACTACTTTGAAAGAAAAAATAATCATGCAATTCATTATAGTTCCTTATTCACTGAAACTACCTTAAGGGGTTTATTTCTCGCTGAAAGAAACCCTAAAGTAGTTAGACCCTCTACCTTACAGAGTGATGGATTGAGATGTCCTTAGCAACCAATCCAAATTAATACAAGAACCAAAACAAAGACATTAATCATTAAGATCTCACAAATAATAGGAGGTAAAAATATATATTCATACTAAAAACCAGAAACATTTAAAATCAGAGCCAAAAGGACCACTGATAATCTTAATCCAAACATGAAGAGCTTGCAAGCCTTTTATGGCATAAATTTCCCCTCCTTACCAAAGACTCAAAAAACCCTAGTTATACTCCTCAGATACCATGAGTTTGGACAACCTTAGGGAAAAAACAAACCCTAAAACACAACCACCACATATCGGGAACCAAGCCAACATCAATGCATAAATAGATAGGAAAGAAAAAATGGTTAAAATATCTACAAAATTAGATCAAAACCCTAAGTCTCCACCAAATTTTTTTTATGAAGCCCTAGATATCAAAAAATTATCTCTCAGGCACACTACGACCACATAAATGCAACCCAAAAGATCAGGTTGGTCCATCAACTTCTACAATTTGAACGAGCAGTGCCATGGCTAAAAACCCTTTGCACAGGTTTGAATTTTCAAATAATACCCATTCTAATAGTCATTGTGGCACAGAAACATCATCAAGGATTGAGATTGAAACATATCTTTAGGTTTAAAACACAACCATTGATCTTCTTTAAAAAGAAAACTGCGAGCGTAAGACACCTGACAATTCCTTGTCACATCACGGTCCTAACTTGGAATTTCAGACACATGTTGATGAACTAGGGTGAACTCTTGATGACTATATTTCATGCATTTCTCAATCAAGGCTTTACGCCTACCATCCGATCATATCATATTTATTCTTCATTTACCCTTCCTTAGCTCTGACCCCACGATCGCAGGATGCTACGTGTCGATCTATCGCGAAGCCTCAATGGTTATACTTTGTTCACTTTCCATCCCAAGGAATGTGCTTACCATCTGATCACATTTGATCTGCATGACACTTATCTTAACTATTTCCACAACCATGTACCACCAAATGCCATGTGTCACATTGGCGTAATCCTGCAAAGGTTAAAAAACCTGTACCTTCTCATTAAGGTTTAGTGCCTACCATTGGATTCATAAAAATCTGACCATAGATTAACATCTTGCAACTTTACTAACGTAGGCCCCACCAACAAGGAAGGACACATGTTCACTTTTCGCGATGCCTTGAAGGTTATCCTTTGTGCATCTCCTGATCATGGGATAGTGACAACTGTTGATATTATTTGATCTATCATAACTTTAACCTTCCCTTCATCTCATCTCAGACTCACGATCTGCCACATTTTTCCGCCCAGGCTCGAACCCATGATGCATAATATTTGTGCATCTTTCAATCAAGATTTAGTGATAGCTATTAGATCCTACTGTATCTGATCAACCCTTAACCTGCCGCCATGTGTCACCCTCTAAATTTCTCCACGTGGAACCCACTTGGCCTTTGGTATCAATACCTTTCTCGCCACCTATGCCACATGGCACCACCAGATTTGCTAGGACCACTTCCACCTAACTATCCTACTTTGCCCCACCACCTATATCATCTGCCACATGCCAGCCAGTCACAATGCCATGATCTGACTAGACCTATTGTGACTCAGATTGTGACATAGTGCCCTACTGATATCTTCCACCACTTTGAACCTTCTTCCATGTCATCTCTATACAATCCCACAAAATTTGCCTCCTTGTTCACCAGTTGGTAGCCACTAATCGCTACTTAACCGCTTGACCACGAGCCGCTGACCAAAAAGCCGCTAGCCTTTCGACACTTAACCACTGTGGGCTCAAATATAAAAACAATAAGTTCTTTCACCATACCTCCAATGTGGGATAAAGGATATAGAGTATTTCAAAACAAAAAATAGACCAGAGAAAAGAAGGTGAACTCTGATCACTTCCAACCTGCAAGACCGCACAAAAACAACCCATGGGAAATAAAATTGGGTTTCCTCACCCCTCTCCAACCTTTTTACGTGAGATAAAGACAAGAAACCATCTGTAACTAAAGTATTTCCACCATGAAAGAGTGTTGGAGCTCTGAATATTTTCAAGATGGTACTCACAGAAATGAGTACTAAAAATACCATTGAGAACATTCACATCAACTCATCTTCATCTTTGATCAACAAGAACACTAAAATATAGAAATATGTCATAACAAAAGATATCTTATCATACTCTGAATCATGAAAAACACCAACTATGAACACAATGATAAGGCACCATGTAACCACCAGCTTTGCAACCTTTTAAAAATCACATCCAAGTCATACCGATTCAAATAATCATCCATTGTACACAAGAACAATGTAGCCAAAACAACCAGTAACTCGATCATATCTCACTCAAACTGTCATCCAAAATTTTGCAAACCTTTGTAGCTTATCCATAGAAACCTCTGAACAACACCTTACAATCACAACTCTAGATCTCCAATACATCACCTAAAAAACTAAAATATTATTTCTTGAACATACTGAACACACTATCTAAAATAATAAATAGTTTGTTGACATAAATGAGAAAATATTAATGTCAACACACCCAAACACCAAACTCTGACATGCTCAACAATATTCCAACAATCCCCCCTTTGGCATTTATGACATCATGCAAAGTGAAAAACTGATCAATACACAAAGATGTTAATATATCCACCTGATCACTCTGAAAGTATAGGCATAATATATCCACCTGATCACTCTGAATATCTAGCTTCAACACAATCTCTCCCCAGCATAACCACCTCTATTTTCCTCTATTTTTCACACAATCTCTCCTCCTTTGACATCAATGTAAAAGAACCAAAGACATAAAAAAGAACTGAACTCACTTCAAAAGGCAAAATATGAAAATCTCAGTACCAAACCATAATGTTGATAAGATTGCTCCCCCTAAGGAGTAGTCCCCAAACTCTCAATCCAGTGAATGATATTTTGACAGCTTTTTCTGGACTGATGCCATCCTCAACATCCTTAGCCCTGATCAGGAGGGGATATCACCCCAAGCTTCTCCCTAAGATACACAAATGCATCCTTCGACATAGGTTTTGTAAAGATATCAATAATATATTCCTTAGTAGACACAAATTCCAATTTCACTTCCTTTTCATTGACTTTATCCCTCAAAACATGATACTTAATAGAAATATGCTTTGTTTTTTAATGTAAAACAAGATTCTTTGAGATATTTATAGCACTAGAATTATCACAATTAATAATGATAGGTTCATCAATGCTTATCCTTATATCCTTCAACATTTTCTTCATCTAAAAAACTTGATTAAAATTATTGAAGCAACAACATACTCAACCTCAACATTAGATTGAGAGATACTATCCCACTTCTTACTAATCCTAGATACTAGTCTTTTACCCAAAAATAATGCACCTCCAATAGAAATTTTCCTATCATCTTAATTACCTGCTCAATCAGCATTAGTGTAAGAACATAAAGTAAAGTCACCATCTTTTTCATACCATAAACTGTATTCAACTGTACCCTTCAAGTATCTAAAAATTCTTTTGACAACAACTACATTTGATTCCTCCAGTTCAACTTGAAATCTTGCAAAAATTCTAACATTTGATATATCTGGTCTACAATGAGTTAGATATTATAGTCCTCCAATCATAGATATGTATAATGTTTGATCAGCACAAGGGAAATCATCATACTTAGTTAACTTACAACCAGTAATCATAGGAGTTCCTACTGGTTTTGAATCTTCCATACCAAATTTTTTCAACAATTCTCTGGCATACGTGGACTATGTGATAAAAATTCCTTTATCCAACTATGTGATTTGCAACACAAGAAAGAATTTCATCTCTCCTAATATAGACATCTTGAATTATTTTTGCATTTCATTAGAAAAACCTCTAATCAACTCATCATTACCACCAAATATAATATCATCAAAAAATACTTTAGCAATCAAGATATTATCATCAATTATTCTAAAATATAAGTTACTATATGCATTACCCTTACTGAAACCAATCTTTGTCAAATACATGTCCAATCTGGCATACCAGGCTCTAGGAGCTTGCTTTAATCCATACAAATCTTTTTTCAATTTACAAATCATATCTCCTTCCTCTGTTAGAGTAAAATGATCAGGTTTCTCAATATAAACATCTTCCTCTAGTTCACCATAGACTTTGAATTTTTTGTAAGCTACATATGCAAGAAGTAATCTAACAACTTCAAGTCTAGCTACAGGAGAAAAGGTATCTATAAAGTCAATACCTTCCATTTGTGAATATCCTTTGCATACCAGTCTTGCCTTGTTCTGAACCACTTTACCTTATTCATACAACTTATTGATGAATATCCATTTAGTACCGATCACATTTTTGTCAATAGGTCTGGGAACAAGAATCCAAGTCTTCTTTCAATATGATCAACTTCTTCTCTCATTTCTTTCATCAAACTCTCATCATTGCATGCTTCTTTTATATCTTTAGGCTCAAATTCAGATAAAAATACATGTTTCATCCCTAGCAATTCTTCCTCTAGTTTGAACACCTATATTCTTATCACCAATAATGACATCTTTAGAATGATTAATCCTTACATACCGTGGATTTTTTGGTGTAGGATATGTAGGAAACCCTTCAGTGTCAATATCTACTTCATTTTCCATAGGTTCTCTCTGTTCTACTAGTCCATCCTGATTCAGATTTGCACTTCCATAATCTGATTGTTTTCTTTAGCTATACCATACCAACAAGTTCTTTATGATCTCTGCACATTCTCATCAACTCTGACATTTTCACTTTCAACAATATTATTTAGTCTGTAGTTATAACATTTATATGCTTTTCTCTTTGTAGAATACCCAAGAAATATTCCTTCATCACTTCTAGGATCAAACGTTCCAATATCCTCATCTCTCTTAATGTAGCATTTACTTCCAAAAATCCTAAAGTATTTCACTATAGGAATATGACCATACCATAGTTTATAATGAGTCTTACCGGTTCCTTGCCGAATCTGTACTCTATTCAAAGTATATATTGTGGTGCACTCTTCTCCTCTCCAGTAGATTTGTAGAACTTTTCCTTCAATCATCATAGTTATATCTATGTCTAGGATAGTCCTATTCCTTCTCTCAAAAACACCATTCTGCTGTGGGGTTCACGAAGCATAAGTTTGTCTCTTTATCCCATGTTATTCAAAAAATGCATAAAAATCACTAGATGTAAACTCTCCACCTCTGTCTGATCTTAGGCACTTTAATATTCTCCAAATTCAGTTTCTACCATCATCTTGAATATCTGAAATTTCTGAAAAGCTTTTGATTTTTTTAAAAAAATGTAACCCACATCATTCTTGAATAATCATCAATAAATAGCATAAAATATCTATCACCATAATAACTTCTTGTCTTAGTAGGACCACATAGATCTGTATGTACCAAATCCAACACTCCATTTGTAGAACATGTCTTGTTCTTAAAAGTGGATCTAGTCAGTCTACCCAATTGACATTCTTTGCACATGTTGTTAGGCTTCATCATTTGAGGAAAACCTCTTAAAACATTAGTAGTGATAAATTTCAACATATTATCAAATTTTATATGAAAAAATATTCTATGCCATAACCAACTGTCATCAATCTTAGCAATCAAGCATTTAATCTCAACAATTTTCAAATGAAATAGATTACCAATAGTTTGTGTACCTGATGCAATAAGTTTTCTTGTACCTCCAATAATATTAGAGATTCCATCCATGAATTCCAATTTGTAACATTTATCCAATAGCTGTCCAACACTCAAAAAATTATGATGTAAACCTTCAACATACTTGCATGCCATCGCCTTTCCTTGGTATTTGAACCTCCAGATTCCATTCTCCATATTTCTTATTCTCTCTCTTCTTTCTTGGGATCTAAATTATACAATTTTGGGTTCCCTATAAATGTAACATTTTGGGCCATAGTTAGGATTTGCATAATTGATGATTTTGAGGCACCATAAGCAATAGTAGACTAGTGTTAGCTTTCAGAACTATTTCTTGAGTTTAATTTGATCTGTATGCTCCCTTGGAGATGTAAGTGAAAACCAATGATCGCTAGAGAATATTATCTATAATCAAAGAAAGAACAATGAATTAATTTTCCATTCCAAACATGCTTGTTTATTGGTAAATTTGTATCACTTTCATTTCATGTTGTCCTTCACCCAGGAATGTTGAAAAGATCTTTGTGTTGAATGATATTAATAATTATAACGTGGAATGGATTTTTTTTCCTTAATATACATTGATTGATGATCATGTGTGTTAGTGGTTTTCTATATTGTTCTTGGGTTTAGTTGATGATTTGATATGATGAAGTGATAACAATTTAGTTTTGATTTTTTTCTAACCATGATCTATCTTTTGGTGCTTATTTGTGATATGTTCTAACACTTAATTTCAGGAATCTCAAGAGTTTGGAACCTTTCGAAACTACCATGCCCCTTGAAAAAACAATTGTGTGTCCAACTCAATTATCCAAAACCATTGTGGCCCAACATATAGGTGCTTGGGAGGATAAAGAACCTCGGTTATTTCTCCTTTTTAAAGAAGAGTTGGATGACTACACACAACTCATATCTCTATTGGTTTGTACACGAAAGTCCCGCTAATAGGTCCTTTCCAAATTAATTTTTCTTTGGTATTTTTTTGGGAGGAGCTGATGGTGTTTCCTTTGGAGCCTGCTTAGGTTCTTGAGTTGGTGCTGCCATTTTGTATCAACTTGTATCCTATAATAGCAACAAAAAACCATTAAATATCTCATAACAATAGTTTATTCTTTTATAGTAAGACTCCAGGATTTGGGTTATGGGACAAAGGTTTTAAAAGATATAAGAATCCCATTTAGAATGGATTGTGTTTCTTATAAGGGAACACAATAAATTATAAGGAAAGATAAAGACATAATACCATGTCAAAATACAAGATGTTTCCGTGGAATTTCACTTCTTGGTGAGTGAAACATGATATCCACAACATCCAAAAAGAAATAAGGGAAACTAATTAGTCGACATTAGAACCCAAAAGAGAGACAATGATATATGATATAAAACATCACAAGGGTATTTCATCATAGTTAATTTAGCTTAGATTTGAAGAAGAACACATGAAGGAAAAGAAAAATAAAAATTTGGGTCAACATGGAAGGGAATCCTAAATTCCCCCAACACTTTGCATTGTCCCCAAATGTCAAAAATCAATGTACGACATAGATAGAAGAATAAGATAACAAATAAAAGAAATGTGCACGATAGACAACCCTTTGTTTTGAGGTACCAACTAACTATAAGGGTTCTCTAGAGGGGAACAACATTAACAAACAATCACTATAGAGAACAAATAAGCATGCTCTAATCTAAAAATATAGAAGTGGATACTACTTTCACTAGATCATCCACTGGAAAATCATTGCCCTCCCAATCTTGATCATATGGAGAGAGAGAGGTAAATATTGTAGTGATGCAAGCGATTAAGTAATCCCAGGCACCCACTAATGGCTAAAGCCAAGGATGAGGTCTCTTTGATCTCTTCAATTAAGAGCTCAACTGAGGTGAGTGAGAGGGATCACGTGAAGATCTTCATCAATACCATAATCTCCTCAAGAGAGTAAAAAAAAAGCCTCACAACTTATAGGTGACCCATGTTGAGGTTCAGATGAAGAAGACGCTCTGCTGACCTCTACAAAAGGGGTGGTGATGAACTTGGGAGAATTCATAGTTTTCTCTACTCTAAGAACCAAAATTGAAAGTGGATTTGCTGGTGTGGACTTACAATGACAAAATTCATGCACGAGGATCTTCTCAAAATTTCATTTAAAGGATGGAGGGGAGACCCTCCAATCCACTATAGCTGGCCTCAACACCCTAGGAAAGCTAGGATGGTGGTCAACCAACATAGATGATACATGCTAAGTGGACATAACTACACTAGACATGACCTATGTGTGTCGTATGTTCACAAGAGCAGAGAAATGTGATATATTTAAAAATATGTGATCA
Organism: Thuja plicata; assembly: GCA_018584345.1. Lineage (NCBI taxonomy): Eukaryota > Viridiplantae > Streptophyta > Pinopsida > Cupressales > Cupressaceae > Thuja > Thuja plicata. Next base: position 417,590 of record MU223796.1, read on the forward strand.
ACAGGGGTTCCTGCGAAGGAGAAATAAAAACCTAGACTTGCTTAGTACACGATCCAATAGTCACTACCGGTGTAGAGGGAGCGAAAACAAGATGTGGCCGTGTGAAATTTTGTAATAGTAGGAATAGAAGTAGGCATAAGGAAATGAATATGAGTGGGATTAGAAAAAATATGGACAAAAGACTCACTCTCTGCCTATACAACAACCTCACATGCCAAGGCCCTCTATCATTAACAATGCTTGTATGCCCGTGTCCAAGTTGGTTCCAATGTAGGTTTGGTCCTAGGTGAGAGGTCTATGGGGGCCATTGACATCTTGCTCCATGCGCATGGTAATGAATGCTACTAGAGACAAAGAGGAGGTCCCCATCGATGCACTAGGAGGTGAAATTGATGAAGCAACTAACAACTTAATCATGAGCACCCTTCCTATTTTCACCTTGCACATGAGAGACACGAGGAACAAAGGATGACCTCAGAGGATGAGGGACAAGTGCTAGAGGAGAAGCATATTTATTATGAGACCTCTTTCCCTTTTCATAGACAATAAGGTGAGGTATGTATGCAAGGATTGGGATGGGAAAAGGTGGGTGGACCTTGGGCTTGGGAAACATGGGTGCCTTTCTTTTGTTCGCATAGGGCACATACGTGAGAATTGAAGACACTGTCAGAGGTTGCAAAGTCCAAGGAAGATGAGGAGGTTTTCTATGAGGCACACACTTCCCCTATGAACTCGATGAAGAAGAGATAGAAGCATGAAGCACACTTAGCCACATGAGAGGGCTAAATGAGAGGAGAGGGAATAGGTGCTACATATTTGAAAGTTAATTCTCCAGCCTTGTACTTTTGATATGTGAGGAATGAATTATCCTGCTAGGGATGTAGGGGACCTACCAAAGTAGGCAAAAAATGGTCCAATAAAAATCCCCTTTGAAATACCAAGGGATGATGGCTAATATCCTAGACCATATGGATGGTACCCTTATGGGGAAACTTAAGGAATTTGTGCATAATGGAAAGGATATCTCCCATGGAGACTAGCCAAAGAAATCCCAGATTAACTCTATAGAGTTCCAATTTTGAAATATCAAAAAAGGTTGAGAAAACCCCTTAGGTCCTACTTGGACCATCAGGGTGGTCAAATAAAAAGGGGGAAGCTAGTCCATCATGCATTTGAATGGTAGATGAACACTCATCATACCTCACATGATTAAGCATGTCAATGAAAAACACCTCTTCAGTTATAAGGTTCACATGACATGTAGGGTCAACCATAACACCTCTAACACATGCCCTATTGGCCAATGCTGAGATATAGAGAGGAGAGGCCTCTCCACTATATGATTCACTAAGAGGGGTGAAAATTATATTCATGTCACACACCCTTTGGCCATGTGGCAATATGGGACTGATCATCACCATATTGACGAAGAGACTATCACTCGAAAGGGGGGGAATGATGTAGAGGACTCTAGTTCACATCAGGCTCACAAAAATATGGAGAAGGGAAAATTCACTGACCTCAAGACTAGTTAAAGTCTCAAAGGATGAACTTTATCTTGCACCACCTCACTTCAACTAGTGCTCTAGTGAACTAGGGGATCAAGAGAACTAAATGATAAAATATTTAAAGTGAACTAGAATGCAAAATGAAGAAATTGAGATAAATATATTATGAAAATAGAAAGGTAATATTTTTCCTAATGCCAAAAAGAAAGGTAACTACCACAGTCGAATACCAAAATTTGCGAGCTCATTGCCCTAGAAACCCACACAGGTCAAGGATGAAAAAACAAATGTAGAATGTTCATCTAATATGGGCAGCGTACTAAGATTATGCTAGGAAATTGAAAGATAATTAGAATAAAAAGAATGCACTAATCTAATAATGGAAACGATGTACAATAGTTATGCTAAAAAGATAGAGATAATACATGAGAATGAAAATGAAGGAAACTTACAAAAGAAGGGAAGTTGGTGAAACCAACTAGCTGCTATACTTCTTCCTCCAACAAAACTTGCACATATAGAAATGAGAAAAGTGGTTGTGGTGTGTATAGGAGCTTGCCATAGTCAAACCCACATTTTGGTATTTCCACCTCCACAGAGAGCTAGATAAACGATCGATGATAGATAATTGAAAATAATAATGGACAACAATAGATAACAAAAGATATTAAGATTGTGATAAGAATAATATGACATGCTAAAAAAATACAAAGTGAGAAGGTGAGAGACTCCCTTGAAGACCATAAAGCCAGTAGCTTGATGGAGTGAAATAAAGGCAATCAAGACAACATAAATATAACACTGTGAGGGTGGATGAATTGCAAGTAAGTTTTCCCAATACAATAAGACAAATGGAGAAGATGTTGTAGAAGACCAAGTTGTGACACAAGAGAGCCAAAGGTGAGTGAAGAAGACTGAATGAAGTTAAAAATGGAGTTTTAAGGTTGTTGGGTTGATTCTTGGTGTTGGTGAGTGGTGGTAAGACATGTTACAGTGCAGGGGTGGCAGTTGTAATGTCTCAATAATTTATTGTACATCTACATATTCACAATATGAGTGTGCGCTGCATGGATCTCTCTACGACATGCACATTTTGTAGGTCGAACAAGCTGTGTGGCCAAGAATCTGAATGGATGATGACAAGGCAAAGTAGAGGCTTGCCTGGAATTCCTATTTCAGATAAGGTAGGAACATCACGTAATGGTATTACACAAGGGTGCAAATTTATAATATTACACAATAGTTGGTATTTAATTTAGCATGTAATTTACTTTACTTAGTTCCCTTACGATGCTATGTAATGAGATTTGGGAAATATGGAGTATAAAAGGGATATTTAGGTGGTGATATCTTGACTGTAAGTTGATTGAGATGGGATAATGGAAGAAGGTTCACGATTGGTTTAAGATGTGAATTCTAGGTTGTGAAGGAGTGGTAGAGGCATGGTGGACATATGAGGCAATAAAAATGATAGATGAAGAAAAGTGGTGAGTATGAGAATAATGAGGTTTGTGATGGGGTGAAATTTCTAGAGGATAAAGAATGGAAGAAGGAGCATTAATAAAAGAAGGTTAGCGATTAAAAATTGAATAAAGGGATGACTCACTTAATAATTAATGATGTTTATGGGATGACAACATCATGCGAACCACTAGATTCATTAGCAATATGTATAATACCTTCAAGCATATATTATATCCTTATGACTTACATTTAAAACTAATTTATGAAGCTCATAAAATAATATAGAAGATTTATAATCGTCACCTAGTTTATTGATATAATGCTTAAAAATAGTTTTCAAGTTATAAAAAAACTCAATTTTTCTAAGTCACTATAAATCTAATTTGTGTATCATGGTCAAAGATCTACTTGACATTTATGTACATGAAAGTGGTCATATTTTCAATAATGGGAGTATATGAGTGGTCTATTACTATAGAGGGATTAAGCTTGGAGTTGCATCTAATGGGAAGAAACAACCTTGGAAGCTTCATTGGCATGCAATTCTAAGAACCAATGCACTAAAAATAATAGATGAATTAATAAGTGTAAAACAAATCTTAGAATATGATATCTAAAAATGTAATTGAAAGAAAGTAAAATCCTACGAAAAATCACTAGGCTAGGTACGAATTATGGGTTCATCAAAATGTAAGGAAATTATAACATTACCATCTAAAACTCTAGATTAATATTGTTCTAATTTACTGACTAAGAAATAAATTAGAATCAAACCAAATTTACTAGAGTTGAGACATACATTGAAAATAATATAGAGGTGATTATTTTTGTGTTGATGCATGATTTTGTTGCTTTATGATCAATGAGTGAAAATAGAAATCTAATAATATATTTACAATCTAGAGCCTATAGTGAATCTGGACTTTGATGTGACTAGTATGAAATTTACAATCTAGAGCCTATAATGAATCTAGACTTTAATCTAACTAATATGAAAGTAGGGCATGCCATGCAACTTAGTCTAGGACATTTCTATGATCTAAGTCCTTTTCTCATAGATTTTATCATTGTCGATTCAACCTTTGGTGTCGGATTCACGTTAATTTTGGATAAAAACTTGTCCTAAGAAGCACATTGGAGCTTGTTGTAAAGTAAAGGGAAGACAATTTACTCCCTTCTTATCTATTAGACTCCATTTTGATGTACAATTTTTTGAGGATCTATCAAACAATCATTGAAGATGGAATGGTGATGTAATGTTCCAATGCTCTTGTGCATATGCATATTAAATCTGATTAGATTCTAATTCATTGATGTGATCTAATACCCTAGAATTTCAATAATACAAGACCCAAGTCACACGATTTGAGGTACTTGGCATGCGAGCTAACATGTTAATAGTGAAATTTTGGAAAAGTGAACTTTAGGAGAGAACTTTGAATTTTGAATTTGGTGGACTCTAACATGACATCTCCTAGTCTAAAGGACAAGACTACATGCACGATCTAGCCTAATGAATACAAAAAATTCTATAAAATTGACCAATCTTAACTAAAGCAATAGATAAGACAATTTTAGATAATAAGTTCAAAGCTAAAATTAATTTATACATAAAATAGATTAAATAAAATCCTATAACAATACCCAAAAGTGATGCAAAACATAGATATAAAAGTGCAGGATATACTTTTATCCTTTTTGAGCTTAACTATATTTGAACATGTGAATGAAATAACAAGTGGTGCATACAACTCGAGTCCCTGCCTATGGTGGGGGTAGGAGGAAGAAGTGTGTGTAGATGGCTTCAACAAGTTGCATATCATGCCGGTGTCTAGTAAGGGCAATGGGCTAAAAGAATGGAGCTCAAACTGAAAATCGAGTTTGAACTAAAAGAATAGGATCCAACATTGAAAGACTTCAAAAAATACTAATAGATAGTATCATTATAATGTTGTCAAGGTAAAGATTGGAACAATATCAAGGGAAAGTAAATGACAAAGGAAAATATCTATTGCCAAAGTTTGAATACATAGTGTCTATGTCCTAGATTATCTTCCATAAGAGTCGGACAAAGTCCATGGGAGATCTAGCATTTTATGAACTATAGCTTAGACTATTGATTGAAATGGAAAATAATATTCTTATTACAATGAAAAATGCCACAAACTGAAGATTCAAGAAAGATACCCATTGCCGAGCTTAGGATGAAGGAAGTGTCAAAGTTTCAACATCATTTACTCATGCATGCCATGCATAAGGATCTAGGCTTCAAATTTCTCTTCACTAACCATCGCAACAGAGTCAACTCAGACATTTGTGCTGGCTCCCTGGCATGCTCTTAGGTGGATGGGGTACCCAAACTCATGGCAGAGTAGATGTGCATCAGACTATTCAAAGAGAAATATCTGGTGGGGCTTCACGAGGCCATTACCAACTTAGATGGGAATGACTTGACGATACCACTACCATTTGAATTTGTAGTGATGATGAGGGCTGGTGGCCAATTCCTAGGATTGGGCATTAGACAAAGAAGAAACATCTACGAGGGGCCCCTAGGATATTTTTTGTGTTATGGGGTTGGGAATGGGAACATCAAGCCATTCAAAGGTATGCAATGAGGAAAGGATTGTACTTCATCAAGATGTTCCCTGGTCTGCTGGATGGCATGGAAGCTCCTTATGGAGACAATGTAGATGAAGATGAAGAATGTATTTTCAATTATAAATATGCTGAGGGACTGGATGGCCTAGGCAGTGAGGATTCTTCATAGAATGAGGAGGAAAAGGATGTAGATGAGGGGATGAATGCTAAGGAGGAGGAAGAAGACGTGGGTAATGCAGAGTCAGAGGAAGAAGTAGAGGATGATGACCTAGAAGAAGAGGTAGAGGAAGAGGAGGAGGTTGAGGAGGATGATGACACTGAGGAGGAGGCAAAACCTGAACAAAAGGATCATAGTGGATCCTCATCTTCATCTGGCAGGGACTGAGAGATAAGCCTTAATGCTGATTTTTTGGGGTTTTTAAGTCCATCATTGTCTTTACTTTTTTAAATAGGTAGTCTTGAAGTTGTTGGGTGGAGCTACAAGGCTCCATTTTGGCTTTGTTTTTTAGCTGTCTTTTTTGGACAGTTGTCTCTAGAATGTGGTTAAGTTTCACTTTGTAGGCTACTATATATTATTATATTAATACAAACTCTTTGGCTTTGGCCCCTTATTGATAAAAAAAAGAAGAAACATACAACAAGTTTTTGATTCATAAGCCATTATTGAAGACACTAAGCGTAAAAAAGCCTGAAGCTGGAGAACTTAAGATCTCTTAATAGAGAGATCAACCCACAAACATAAAATCTCCATTGAGAAAATAACAACCAAAATTGGTGAAGCATAGTGTCCTTAATATCTATTAATTATTGTCTTTTACCTTCTTCAAGAAGCATTGGCTCTACATCAACAATCAGTGTAGACCAGTTCAACCATAATTAAAATCATAAAATCTACTAACTTCCAAATAAAATCCAGAGACATACAATAACTTGACTGCAAGATAACCATTATAACCATGAAAACTCAGATCAGTATGCAAGTGCAAAAAGGATGTGTTTTTTCATTTTCACATGAAATCAGTCTGTATTTAATCATCAGTTGCTTGTTTCATTGTGAATACAATCCTAAGGGAGTGTGTTATAGTTTAGGATAATATACTTGTAAACAAAATTGCCACATCTGATTTGGGATACATAAAGCCAAAAAAAAACCTTTGGAGGCACCGAAAGTATTGTTGAATCACCCAATCAAACATTACTGGAAGAGTACAATATTTCATCATATTTCTGATGAAGAGAATAGTGAATTGGAGACTATCTGCATTATTCAACATCTTAAAATTCAACATCTTCTTAAATCCGATCTACGAAGAGAGCAGTAAGAATAATCAAAGTCAGAGCAGTTGGAGTCTATGTACTGGCTAAAGGCATTGCTTTATCCTTTAGCTTTAGTTAAAAGGAATTTGAAACTAATAACATTAATTAATACACTTCTTCAATGCGATATATCGTTTCTCCTTAAGGCTTTGGATTCCAGAAGACATTTGTCAAATGCAATATAAAAATGAGGAGGTCATGATATCTGACTAACAATGTGATGACCAATCTTGTACCCATATCTGTGAACGAAATAGGCATTGTACAGTAGTATCTAGCACATGGCAAATGCATAATTGATAGTGATTGTAATAGAGTAATTGTTAAATAGTGGTGGTCAGTTAGCTATTGTCAATACAAAGTATGATACACTAAACACAACCATGCCTTATTGTGAACTCTTTTTTACTCCCTACATGCCAGCAACCAGAAGAACTTTTCATTTAGCATCCAATCTCTGAAAAGTTTGCAATTATATTAGTGATTGATTTAAATGAGTTGGTGCGAAAATGTACAAAACCTTTAAATAGTTCTTAAAATATTGTAGTTGATGAAGTCACATTTATGAGTCATTTTATAAAACATTTTGCCTTCAAAAAGGAGGGAGCCACTAGTAGAATGGTTCTAAATGAGCCCACCAGGGATCAAGTCTTGTTGAGTGCAAGGCTCCAACATCATAAGGGATGAGGCCGGGATCGTGCCCGAGGTGAATTTAGCAGAATGGATACCCCTCAATCCTTGACTCTTAGCCTAAGAGGTTTCAAGCACTAGTGTGCCCGTATCGGGTTGCTAATACGTTTCTGTACTGGTAGACTTCGCTGGTTGATTGCTCGCAGGCTTCGGACAGCCTCGCAAGTCTGAACCCTCCATTGAAAAAGAAAAGAAAAAAACAAGAAGAGGGAGCCACGCTATTGGAAGAATGGCTCAATATGGAGAGTAGCTTTGGTAGTCTGGGCGATGCAAGTATGGTTCAGGAAATTCTGGCCAGAAAGGTGAAACGGTAAAGAGCAATTGTGGCCGAGGATGAAACACCTAATGGGTATGATTTTCTCGATCTGTGGTCTTTTTTAATTAGAGCCAAAGGTAACTTTTTATCCTACTATCATATGCTACTACATTCTTTACGTTCCAGCTATGATGAGTGACATGACTTCATCTTTCCTGATGAGTCAGCTATGGCTGTTGACCTAAAAATATTGGAGGTGCCTGTAAGTGGGAGAAGCAGAAATCTGTTTCTGATCTAGATTGGAAAACAAAACCTTAATTAAAATTTGTAAGCAACTTAAAAAAAACAGAGGATGCATTGAAGTACTGTTAGCATGGAGAGTGGATTGAAGTTCTATGATAAAGTCTGTGTTATAAGTACTTAGATGATGTTGAGTTTAAATATACTATAATAAAAAAAAAACATCTTATTCTTGATCTCTTGAGTCTTGAAACACTTTCTAAGATTGCAATACCATTTTATTTACTTGAAAAAAATAGTTTGGGGGTCTTACAATTCTAAGACAGGATATGTTTGAATACACTCACCAAAAGATTTGGCAATCAGAAAACAAACCTATGAATAACTTCTATTTTTAATAGCATCCTCATGTACATGGCTTAACCAAAAGACATCAGAAACAATAATTTCTTTAGCTGGATTGACCACAATAGATCAGTTTGTCAGGATCCTTCTATCTTGAATTGATTGATGGAGCCTTGTAAGGAACTGCATCCTCCCTTCTCTGCTCAATCCTGCTACAACTCCTTCCAAGTCAGAGACAGAAACAGACTGCCCACTTTTTATTGATCCATTCTTATTCAGCTCCTCCATACTTTGCATTTTGTTGCCCCCCTCAGGTGGCCTGAAAAATACAGCAGACATGGCTGCAACAGTGCACATAATCACAACAACAATCAACACTATCAGCTGGATCAAAGACAATTTTATAACTATATGCTCTGAGGGAAGTGGCTTTATCAATGGAGATGGGGATGAAACAGGCTGGGATACTGATAGAGTGAAGAAGCCTGTATTGTACATAATTAATACAAATATGATTCTGAGCAGTAAGTCCATGGATCTTTACTTCTCTCCTCTCACTTTCTTTCTCTGATGATGGATTATAGAGTTGAATCTGAACGATAGTGGATGATGGATTGCATTAGAAATCTACACAGTTAAATTGAGAGAAACAAGCTAAGAATGTTAAGAACATTATGAACTGTAGAAATTTCATGTTTATAATCACTGTAAGATATTATTGGGCTCTGAAGTTATACTGTAAGATAAAAGGACATTGAACATAAATGGGTGTTGTGGGTTTTTTTCAAGCATTTGTTTGATACTTTTGGACAGTTTTCCATCCGTGCAGGCTAATGAATCTCCTGTTAATAATAATAATTAAAAGAAAACAAATTGGAACACAGCTTGCAGGTAATAAATATTTAATGAAATTTGCCGGTTTGCTTTTTGTTATGGACAAAAGGAAAGCCCTTTGTGCCAAATACAATTTGTCACTATCACGAACCAAACAAGTAGAAAATACCCCAAATCAATGGAAAATTGTGAAGGAATCCATTTTAAAATGGTTGGCTCGTTGAGATGCAAGTTTTTAAAGATTATATGGCGATGTTGGAGTGCAAGCAACAGCTAGGTTCTGTCTAATTAGTTTTATCTATTAAAGCCAAGTGTAAAATCAGCCAGGATACCATCAAATTTGAATACCTAACACTACAATCTAAACACCACCATTCAAAAATACCCCCAAATCTAAGCTCTCATACTCGAGATGGTAGCCAGATCATCTCAATTGAATGCTTAATACAATAATTTTAGCAGTAAATAGTTATTGAAGGATAATCTTTCTATATATGGATGAAAAGATTGATTTTAAAATTTGAGATGTCTATGTATGAATTAGAGAACTATATTGAGAATATGATTAATAGACTTTAAAAGATTGTCATTGTATCAAAATAATAATATACTATTGAAAATATATATCGTTATGACTATTTATTTTGCAATCAAATGCATAGATTAAGTTGTAAATATTCATAATATCTGACACGAGGAAGATAAAATAAATATTATAAGAAAGAAGCAATTAATTATTGTTGATGGGATTATTAATATTAACCACTTCCCATTGGACATTGTGTATCTCTCCCTAATTTGCCTCTCGATCACCACATTCTTCATTAAGAAGAAAATGTCATTTGTGTTCAAGTATGCCCACACACATTCATCTCATAAGAGGCCAAATGCAAGTTGAATTATTTGAGGGAGCCATTCAAAAGCCCAACCCTCTAGTCTTCAACAACGAACAATTGACTACCTATAACTTAGCTAGCACCTTTGAAGGGAAGAAACTACCCACATCCCATTTTCCAAATTCCTAATTACATATAGATAGAGCTTTATCCAACTTCTCATCAAGGATACGGGCCTCTTGCATATAGACTATGTAAGAAATTTCACCATATTTTCATCCCAAAGGAAATCCTACATTTGATAAGAAATTGGAGACCACATCATTATGAATTACATTGTGGGAATGCTATTAAAACATCTTGACCTACCACCTTTTGAATTATACTATCAATAAATGAAGACTTCTAGCTTGTAATCCATGATTCATATTTCCTTAAAATTAGTAGGGTAACAAAACAACTCAGATAATATTCTAACTCATTCTTGAAAAAATTCAATTTTGAAACATAAATTTGTTTTAAAAATTTGACAAATTCTTTCTCTTAAAAACTCTCCTAAAAACTTAAATTATATCACACAATAATATCTCCAACCATGAGTAATATGGCATAAGTCCCTTCATGAAATCTCTAGATTCCCCAACATGCTCAAATTTTCGCACTCCAATGCTCCTTTCAATGAATACCACAAACAAAAAGTGGAGAGAAAGTCCAATGAAGGTCAATTTTAATTAGGTACATAAAATTTGTAACATCAAATATTATAAATCAATTTTACTTTATTCTATTATTTTATAAAAGCACCTACATTAAATTTGTAACATCAAATATTATAATTTAATTTAACTTTATTCTATTATTAAACAAAAAAATACGTGCACAAAATTTGTAACATCAAATTTTATAATTTTTTTTTATATTATTCTATTACTACAAAAATGAGCCTGCCGGAAAATCCAGAATGTGTTTGAAACTTTGAAGACAAAAGGTCATATTTAAGGATGGCCAATGAAAGGTCATTAAATTTTTTTTTTTTTGTCAAAAATATTTCTATTATTCTTTTCAGCATGTCGCTTCCATATGGAAACTTGTTATATAGGATTCTAATTATTCTATTAGATGTACAAAATTTATTATTCTTTCTTCACCAACTCACCTTAATAAAAAATGGCAAAAAAATGCCATTCTTCCATGTTATTGAAGTGGGTATGTGCAAGATCATGGTATTCCAAAAAGTGGCGATGTCAAAAAAATTCTCTTTTCACTCATCCAAAAATACGCTAAAAAGCGTGTTGACTTTTTTATAGGCTTGGGTGTCAGTACACATGGCCAAACCAAAAGCCAAAACACAAGCCTAATCAAATATCAGATATAATTTCAGATATCAGATATCTGATTTTTGCTGCCCAAATTTTGCTTTCCATTTAAAATTTCAACATTTACAATTTTAAACTTTTTCATTCCATGCTATTTTCAATTTTTATTTTAGTTTTTAATTGTTGTTTTGATTAAGTAAAAACAGGTTTTGAAAGGACCCGAAACCTTTTACAACCAAAAAAGAACCAAGAGATAGAAAATTAAGAGAACCAAATTACAACTGTGAATCAACACCAAACACACCAGAGGGAGGAAACAAGCACTCCCACGAATAAGAAACCAAGACCCGAACAATAGTCAGCAAAAAATGACAGTAGAAAATCATTTATTCCCACCCATATGTGACCTTAAATTCATATCAAAAGGAGGCTTTGGAGACTTAAATTTCTTTCCTTTGACAGTTTTCCATCCTTCCTCCATCAACAAAGCATCGTTCTTCCCTGACAAAGAAATATCAGAGAAACCCACAACCCGAGAGGCAGGGTT
>MU223796.1:465654-503635 GCA_018584345.1 Thuja plicata
AAGAATTCAATTATCTCACATGTTGAAAACATTAATTAAATAAATGAATTAAATATTCATTTATCTTCAAAGAGATAACTCCAATAAGATCACATGGGTTACTCCACCCATCTCTCCAGTCCACATGCATAACTTCACCCACCTCTTCAGTTCAAAAAGGTAACTCACCATTAGCTCTTCAGTCAACCAAACTCTATCTCCTCTTTGCCAATTGAAGAGGTGGAGTTTACTGATGGCTTCTCTAATTCCTTTTAATCTCAACCATTCATCTCCCTATCTCTGGGATTGATCTCAACCGTTCATTTCATCCCAAATTCCTATATAATAAACCCTTCATAACCATTTGAAGGATCCAGGATTTCAAGCTCTCATGCACCATTACTATGTTAGTTTGGTTCTAGCATTCAAGCCATCTTACGATCACACACTCGTTTCAACTAGCAAATTCTCGACACTTCTCAAGTCATAGAAGCTGCCTCGCCAATACTGAGCATCAAGAACAACATTTCGGAAGGAGTAGAGAGAAATACTAGAAGCTTCAAGCATCATGGGGTTTGCATTTATTTGTTTTCCTTTCTCTTGGTTGTACATTTTATTGATTACATTTCAGATTATTCATTTTAGTAGTTATTGTGTGCTTGAATTTATATCATTTGTGAAACCTTTGCTACTAACCCTTTCCTTTGGAAAGCTTGGGAAACCACAGATCACGAACAGAGACATACACATACAAGGGAAGATTCTAATGATATGAGTTCTAAAGTTCTTGTAGGAGATATTGGAGAAGATGAAAACACAAAAAACTATTCTTGAATTGACGAGAAATATATTGACAAGTAAAAAATAGGGAATAATTAATTATTTGTAGATTTAGTACTGTAAAAAATTACTCTTATGTGAATGGTGTACACTAATAGATTTTTCCATAAGCTTAAGAAGATGGTACTTTTAATATGCAATCTTACAATTTGAAGAATTATACTTATCTCAATAAATAATTCTATGATATCTACTATGAGGGATCTATAAATTAGATATCTAGTAGGAAAACAATTAAAAAATAGTTTCATAGTATTTTTTGTATCTTATTTTCTTATATTTTGAAAATTAAGTTTCACTATCAATTTTATACAGAATGAAACTGATATTTTTAGGAAATCTTTTTTTTCTTCTTAGATTTGTAAATCAACAATATTACATACATAATTTGTATGCAATTCTATTTTCCATATTGAATACTCCTTTTCTAATGTGCTATAGACGATGTCTCCTTTTGTTTCAAGGAATTATGTCATGCATTGTGATTATATGTTATCTTTTTATTAAAAAATCATTTATGGTACATGTATGAATTTATGGTGGGCCAATCACTTTATGAAAAAATATTTGCATGTTAAATTAATTGAATAGTATATTCAAATTGTTTTGGGGTTTTGATATAATTGTGGATAATTTTTATTAAAAAATTATAGATAGGTCCATATACATGGTATCTAATGGGAAAATATCAATTTAAAAACACTTACACAAATCAACAAATTTCTAAGTGAGTATAAGATAATATTGAATAGAGATTTTCTTTGATGATCAACTTTATATTTCATATAATAATTAGTTAAATTTGATAAACATAATAGATAAGGTATCTCGTAATTCTATGACCGAGTGACCAAAAATTTCTTTATTGTGATCATATATAGAATAACATTGACAAACCACAAGCATTCTTTTAGTAGTCAATTGAGAGAATTTCCCAATCTCTTTAATTGTCTTCAAGAATGGAGCCTGTACCAAAGGACTCTTTTACATGTCAATTCATGTGGTTCAATGATCTTTACTTCCTCCCTCTTCCTAAATATTGGTGGAAAAAAACCCCTTCATCTAAGGATCTATAATGTTCCAGCTTTTCATAAGCTAACTTGAATTTGAAAGTAAAGATGAGGGAATAGAATAACCTCTCGAATTATTTTGTTATATTGTTTAGAATATTTTCCCAATTTCTTTAGTTATCTTTAAAGATAGAGCCCCTCTGAAATCTTCTTGAAATTTTTAATCCATATGATTCAAACATCTTAAAGTGTTCCCTCTTCTTTAATCCTGATCACAAAGTACCCACTTCATCCAAGACTCTATAATGTTTCAACTACTTCATAAGCTAACAGGTTTGGAAGTCATGATAAAGTGATATAGAGACTTTTTTATGGTGATAAATTTTGACTTAGTTGTTTGTTTGGGCTGAAATTTTATGTGTAGATGTGTTTTGAAGATTTTTCAAATATTCTTGAATCTACTCAATTGGACCAAGTCTCAACACATCTCTAGGGCCAAATTTCATCACATAAGGCCTCAAAATCAACTTTTATTGATTTTTTTTTAAATTTTTCTAGTTTTGTGTTTTAAGTATCTTTTTATTTATGCAGATAGTCGCTTGAAGAGTTGATGGGTGGGCTCACTCAATATAAATCTTAATAATTGGAAAATATTGTAGTCATCTGAGTAGATATAGAAATTACCAAAAATGGCAAAAAACAAATTATGTAAAAATCTACCAAAAATGGTAATTTTCAAATTGTAGTTAGCGAGTTTTCCTCTCATTATAGTATAGCAGAGGAGTTTGCAGAATAAAGAAGAAAAACTGACTTTGATCTCTGGTGTCCTACCATGTTTATTATTTCCCTTATCATTCTGTTGATTGCCATAATCTAGCTACATCATCTAGCATCATATCACGACGATGGTTGGGAGAGGACAAGGAAGAGGTCTTGCACAGATGCATATTTGATTGGAGATAAGATGAGAAAATTTTTATAAGTGGTCTTTAGCCCATAGTTTTGTTTAATACTAGTTGATGATTTATTATATCATATCTCCTATATATTAGGTGTGTGAGAGGGAGGGTGTATGTAAGAGTCTTATAGTTACCCAGTTACCTCGAGATCTCTAGTTGGTGATGCTCTTGAGAGAAGCTTTCTCTGCAAGTATATTTTAATATTTAATTAATTTCTGAATAATATATTTCTTGAATTTTACATTGTGGGGATTTTCTCCCAAAACATTTTTCTCATATAAATCCCTGTGTTGTGGTATGTCTGTTATTTTATATTATTTTTGTTAAGTTTCTATAACTGCTATAAAGATTTGATAAATTTTTTAAATCACCCTCTCCTCAATGTTAGTGTAAGAAGTTGCTTCGCTACATAAATTCCTTAGATTAAGAACTATGAAAAATAACACTTATATCTTAGTATTTCTACTGCTATAGATCTAAGAAGATCCTTTGTAAAAATATCCCTCCAGGGTCTTGATGTTTGGATATAAAAATCCATCATTTACTATCTCGTGGTTCTTCCATCTCCTATGTAGAGTTAGTTGAGGGTAGTAGTTATCTATCATCACTTTGGGATCATCCAATGATCCTTCTCCCTTGATTTTGGGGAAAGTAGCTTATTTTGAGAGTAAGTAGACCAAGTAAGAGGTCATATAAAATTTTGGATCCTTCCTCACTCTGAAAAGTTGTGCATGCAATTTGTCACATATCATCTTTCCCTAGTTAATATATTCCTTCATGGTGACTATAATTTTGATGAATAAGAAAATCCATGGTTGGAACTCCTTAGCATATGATAATACAACTACCCTGCTCAAGAGGGTAACAAAATCTATGGCATCTACATGAAACAAGATTTGGTAGATTATTTTTATCTTTTTACCTTCTCCCCCTTTCTTGGCTTTTCCAATAGCTTGTCATTTATGTAGCTCATTGGATCCTTGTAGTTCTTGTAGTATTGTTCCCTTGAAGTAATATTAATATTTACATTCTCTTAATAGTTGGGGATGCCAAATATCTTAATTGCACCAGATGAGATATCCAAGGTCAACTATCCATGAAGCCCATACACTCTCTTCTCCTTTGCATTATAGTGCCTGACACATGCCATCACTAGGTTTGAAGATTTGATTAAGATTGGAATTGAAAAAATTTGCACCAATCTAGACCTTACTAAGGATGTGGTCTATTAACTTGTGTCATTTGGGTTAAAAATCATTTTCTTGAACTTATTTAGCTCTAATTGACCCAAATTAGTGGTTGTAACATGCCTCTCTTAAAACACTAACTTTGAAGGATGGAAATAGCCAAGGATTTTTTACTTCTTTACGATTAAGTTAGGAAAGCCTATCTAAAATGAGATATTAGTTAAGCTCATTATTCTTACTATCATTTTCAAATCATCATTTTTGTAGGTGTGTGCAAGATCATGGTATGCCAAACTATGCCCTCAAGTGACAATGAAATTTCATAAAAATAGGGCTAGGCAACTTGACATAAAAAAATGAACAAGTTATCAAACTCATATAAAAAATATGTAAGAAGAGAATCTATAGGAAATTGAATTTAGTTTCTAACATATTAGTTGTATTTTGAAAAAAAAAATCTATTTAGCTAAAATTTGAAATTTCAATGTAGTAGAACGTAAATTTCAGGAAAAAGATAAGTAGGTGTATGTCTGACCACCCTAACCAAAATCAAATGATAATATTTTTTTATAATGTTCTAGATATAAGTAGAAGAATCATGTCTAGATGTGACACATATTTTGGTTTAATTTTTTTCCAAATAAATAATTAGTTATGATTTTTTATAACTTTTTTGAAATATAAAAAATCTCATGTCTGACCACCTTAACTTGGTCAAAACTTTAAAAAAAAATTTGTTATAGTATGCGAAGCATACAATGTGACACATGTTTCAGATTTAAAAAATGTTTTACCATTTGAAAGTTATAGGCATTTTTCAATCAACCTGTCAATTAGGACTTTAGGCGTAATCCAATTAGAAAATGAATAATAATTATTTATTAAACTCAAAACTTGACGAAATTTATATTGGAGGAAAGTTGAGATTCTTCTTAAGCAACCCTTTTCATTTCATCAATTTTGGATTTAAAAAAGGCGTCAATTATAAGGTTGAAGTCTGGAAATGTAGGGAGATTTCAAAAACACATTTTTTAGGTTGACTTTCCAGGTTTAGCATTCCCAAGCCAAAACCCATAGCAATCTCAAGGAAAAACTTTGGGTTGGTGATTTGTGTCAGAAGTATCCGATATCAAATATTATCCGATATTGAATACCTTTGCAATGACGCCACATTTGGGCACCATTGCAAAAGTTTGGAATTTTTGGGTTTTAGTATTTGATATCATATAATATCTGATATCGAACAACATATGATATCAGATACCTTTGCAATAATGCCACATTTGGTTTCCATTGCAAAATTTTGGAATTTTTGGGGTTTAGTATCCAATATCAGATACATTTGCAATGGCACCACATTTGGGCGCCATTGCAAAAGTTTGGAATTTTTGGGTTTTAGTATCCGATATCGGATAATATCCAATATCATAAGTTAATTAATAATTTTTTTACATAATATATATATATATATTATATATTATATATAATATATAATATATATTATAGTATTATAATATTATTATATATATTATATATATTATAGATTTTCCCACTTCGGGTCTGACATGTAAGATTGTACCCTTAATTAATATGATAAGCTTACTTAATTCTTGCAAATCCAAAATCATACAATTCAAATATTATTAGTTATAAGTATATTTTTTGGGCAGAGATATTTTCCTACAAAATGTTAGGTGAACGAAGCTCTCCCCTTATAGCCTATTAGAGTGGTTCTAGGATATATAAATGACCCCTTAGGAGCCGTTACGACACCCATTACCAATTAATGTATCATAGGATTTGTAGAATATATTAATGTATGCTCGGGGGTTCTAAGGGATCATAAGTGGTACTAGGATACACTAGGACGCGTTACGACCACTATGACCCCTTATGACCCCCATTATCCATTAATGTATACTAGGATTCCCTAGGATACATTAATGTATGGTAAGGGGTTGTAAGGTGAAATAAGGGAGCTTGAGGTATCAATCTCTCTATCAATTCTATTGGGAATAATAGGAAAAAATATCATTTTATGAGACAAGCTTGTCTTATTTTTGGAATAAATCGCAAAGATTTGGATAGAGCACTTGAAAGAAGACTAAGAATTGATGATCCTATTCAAAATGATACATGGGATTATGGTGGAAGGCTTCCACATTTTGATAAGAAGCCAATCGATAGTGGGAAGGAGGAAATTCAACTAGTTTAGCACTCTAACTCAAGAGTGTCACCAAATGTTAAGGATGTCTTGAAGTTAAGAATTGGCGATCGAGACCGCACACCACATCCTAAAAATTATTTGGAAGTAAGTCAAACAATGTTGCTCAAAACATTTTTTGAGACACATCCAACATTGAATATATCACAAAGGGCATTTGAATCCTTAAAGCCATTTTATTGAGTACCTCTTAAGATTAGAAATACTTGTTGTTGTAAATATCATGTGGAGTTTTCAATGCACCATGAGCTATTATGCTACATTCGTTCTACTTTTCATACTAATAAAATTTTACAAGATTTTGGTGCGGCTCATCTTCCAAAATCATCGAGAGACTTGGTAGATCAATTTTTATGTCCTAGAGATGATGGTTGTTTGTTCTGTAGAAATGATTGTTTAAGTGATAAGTGCTCACAATGTGGTGACTTGTTGAATGTTTTCATGAGGGTAGAGAACATGAATTTGGAAAGAAAATTGTTCAAAAAAACATATGTAAAATAGTCAAATATACTTTGAAGAGTGGAGTTGAAGTTTCTAAATGTGAGTTGGTTACAAAAGAATGTAGTGTTGCTGATTTTATTTCTAATTTCAAGGAAAATATTTTCTACAAGTATGCAAAGCATAGTCACAGGTCTCAGTGGTTGGATCAAAAATTCAGGATGTGTAAGGAATGTTTCCCAATTGGCACTATTATATCGGTGTTTGACTTCACAGAAAACTACACATTGTAGCCATAGAATGAGTTGCAAGCTCAATATTACAATTCCATTTAGATTTCTATTTTTGTCCACATAAAATGTAGGCATTCCATTGATAGTACAAAACAAGAAAATAAGATAATGAGAGAGTATCATTTTTATATGAGTTGCAATAGATCTCACTCTTCTGAGTATGTGCAACATTGTTTTGAGATTTTTTTGATTTCTTGCAGGAAAAAGATATTGCAATGGATAGACATCTCATTTGGTTAGATAGCTGCATTGGTCAATTCAAGAATGCTTGTATGTTTTATTGGTTGAGTAGAATTCATGCATAAAGAGGTGTACTCGTATTTGAAGTTTCTTGAAGTTGGGCATGGGAAAGGGGAGCATGATGGAGTAGGGGCATGTATGAAGAGAGCTCTAGTTAAGGAGCAATTGAGTATTTTAGGAGATACACTTCGTGATGCTCATTCTATTCTTGATTGGTGTACTTCAACATTTTCACAGGGATGGACACTTGATTCAGTAGTGCATAGATTATTTTGGCTGGTTGAGGAGGGAACACTAGGATTCTTCAAAGATACATTCATTTTGAATCTCAAATGCAAGTACATGGACCATTTGGACATGAGAGTTGGATTTTTCTGTCCCAGTTATTTTTAGTGTGATTGGGATCAATGTGAGTCAAGTGAGTGAGTGGATGCATGGTTTCCATGATATCTAACTCCTTTGTCTCAAACAATATCCATGAGAAAAGATGAGTTGGAGAGTTTAGTTGAGTACGACCATCTTTCAGATCTTCTACAATGAAGACATGTTTTTAATGCATTGGTTGTACCACAGGGGAATGATGAGAGATTAGATTATTGGTTGGCATGATGTGCATAGGGAAAGAAAAATATTTCACAACCAACAATAGATGATGATGGTTTCACGTATCCTATTGGTTTAGTTGTTAATGTGAGAACATGGTTGTGAAAATACATGATTAGAAAGAATGACATACCTACATTTGAAGACTATGAGAAGCACAAAACCATTATCATGTATTCACACCTTGTTATAGAAGAAAATATTAAGTTGTTGAAGCATCAAGGAAAACCAAATAAAAAATAACTTTGGACTATTAGTAATGTTGATCATGAAGAAATATTGGATAACCTTAAGCTGAGAGATGACCCTTCAGGAACACTTGACTAGGTAATACGAAATGACTGCAAGGTTTATTACGTTCATTATTCTTAGATTTATTACATTAATTATACTTTGCTTCTTTTTTTTTGCTAAATAAACTGAGTCCTCTCATGGATTATAAATGCAGTTGGTTACAAATACATGATGGACATCAAATATTCAAGCATGCTTAAAAATCTCATACCAAATGATGACAAGGTTTAATATGCTTAGGTTCATCATATTTTTGGTTCATTATGTTTTGGTACTTCAACATTTTTTGTCAATAAACTTATTCTTCTCGTGGATTGAAAATTAAGGGATTAAAAGTATGATGGACATACGAGATTCCACTACCATGCCTTGGAGTTTATCTTACTTTCATTTTTAATTTGTACATTTAGTTAGTATTATTTATCTAATACTGATATTTTGTACACTATTGCAATGGAGGTGTCTTCAAGAGTACCAGTGGTTGGAGATATACATTCTCCAACACAAATATTAGAACCAAGTGTATTAGTTATGTATCTAGGAGTTTTTGATAGCAACAACGTATTTATACATGATGTTGTTGTATTGTTAATATACAATGTATTTGTACATGAGGACATCAATATCTAAGATAATTTTGATAGGATTGATACATTTATACATGATGTGGTTGTATTGATGATATATGATGTATTTGTACATGAGGACATGAGTATCTTGTATTTTTTCATAGAATTGTTGTATTTTTTGATGGAGTAGTACATTTCTATTCCCGGTGTGAAATTAAAAAAAATTACAATCTCTAATAGGATTTCCATCTAATGTGTTGATGAAGCTCTTATAATCTATTCATTATATATCCTAATTTTTTATTAATCTCTTGTAATGTGTTGATTAAGCACACAAATTTAAATAAAAGTGATTGTACATTGCACTATAAAGATATTCATGATTACTTCACTTGATGAGATAATGAAAACATAATTATTAAACTATCTAAGGAAGATAGAGTACTTGATCTGTGTCATTTGGGACCAAAATGATGATCTGTAAAATCCTAACATAGGTTGTCCTAGGTTAATTAGGTTTTTCCTAGATATAGTAGGTTGTCCTAGGTTTTTTAGGTTTGGCCTAGGTCTATTGCAATTTGTTTAGGTCTATTACGATTGTCCTAGGTTATAGAGATTTCTTAGGTTCATTAGGGCACTTAAGGGACATCATTGGTAGGGTATGGTGCCAAGAGTTCCAAAAGTTGGGAGGAAAAATCAGACCATGCCTAGGGTAAAACCAACCATCTAGACGAGTTCACACTGACGGTTTGACCCCATGACAGACACAACTCTTGTTAGGCTTCCTTTCAAATTTCCATTGAATGCATTTGACATTTTTTGAATCATCATAAAAATCACTTCCCTGGGAAAACCACATTGATTATTCAAAATATGTGATAGGTTATTGTAGAGGGGCCTCACATGATCCTATAGGATCAAATGGATCCACCACAGGTGCCATGGATTGCAAGAAATGGTCTATCAAAGTTTGACAATTTTGTGCCCTTAACACACTTAACCAACATTACCTGTAGGTTATGGTGCCAAGAGTTCCAATGCATGGGGAAATAAAATAGAACTATGCCTTGGGTAAACCACCCTTACCAGATTTTTTTGCATTGACGGTTCGATCCCACAACAAGAAAAACTCTTTTTGGGCTACCTTGCAACTTTCTACTGAATGCATTTGACACTTTTTGCATCATAAAAAAAATCGCTTCCCTACGAAAACCACATCAATTATTCAAACTATGAGAGAGGTTATTGTAGATAGACCTCATGCAATCTTATAGGATCAGACTGATCTGCTACAAGTGCCATAGACTGAAAGAAATGGTATGTTAAAGTTCAAGAGTTTTGTACACTTAGGGCACTTAAGGGGCATCGCTAGTAGGGTATGGCGCTGAGTGTTTTGAGATGTGGGGATGAAAAATGGGACCATACCAAGGGTAAACCCACCCAACCAGATGTATTTGCACTGGCAGTTTGACCCCATATAAAACAAAACTCTTTTTAGGCTAGCTTGTAACTTTTCATTGAATGCATTTGACACGTTTTGCATCGTCAGAAAAATCATTACCCTACAAAAACCACTTTGATTCTTCAAAGTATGAGAGGGGTTATTATAAAGGGGCTTCACGTGATCCTCTAGGATCAAACAAATCTACCAAAAGTACCACATATTGCAAGAAATGTGTTGGTGTTGGAAAACATTTATGCTATCTAAAGCTACCAGTATGCCTTAAGACTAATGCTAGGAGAGGTTAGCTCCAAGTATGGAAGCTTTGTAAGACAATTGGACCAAATATAGGGACAAGACTGCCCTCTATATTTCTATCTCTACAAAACCAAGGTGGTTACACCTAATCTAGATAATATATAACTCCTTAAAACTCTTCAACACTCTGGATTGTAACAACAAATAATGGTAAGAAAGTGCTAAATACTAACCAGACATTCATTGACTTTGTATTACCATGTAGGATATACAACCAACAACCATAAGATATGAAAAGAACTTAGTAATGGTTTTGATGTAAACTTGTAGGACATAACCAAACTATATCAGACATGCATCAACAAAGAGTAGAAAATCTTTTGACCAGTGCCTTATCCATTGGGAAAATTATTCAATCCAAATATTGAAACAGATAGAAAACCTATTGGCAAGGATCCATAGCCATATTTACACATGTATCTTAGATCACACACTTGATTATAAGATCCCTATGCATATCTATCAGATGAATCTATATTTACCCCAAAGTATCTTTAATTTGATTCTAGATCAGAATTATGGGATGAAGCATACACACAGATAACTCTATGTGTTGGATAAGAAAATCCAAAAAATCACACAATAAAAGCCAAGGAGAGACTAGAAGCTAAGACAATGTATTAAGTATAATGAATCCAAATCTACAACAATAAGACTAAATAACTACACCACTCAATAATCTGCAAAAGATCAAAAGTATCTATCTAAGCATGAAATATAGTCTGATACCAAATATGATATATCCCTGGTACTCAAACTTCTGGAACCAACACTTAGGATCAGAAAATTTAGAACCTTTACAATAGAGAAAGGAAAGCCTTAAATAGGAAGATGGAAACCCTAGGATAGGGTTCCAACAAATTCCTAGCAAGCCATCAATGCAGTCCTATCTCACCAATCTGATCTTTCTCCAAAAGATCACCTAAAATATTTGTCCTGACGGTCCACTTGCCAAATTACAATCAGAGGTCCAACCACATAAATGTAAAAAACTCAAAGCATTGCATAAGACATCCCAAAATAGGAACAAATTAGAGATCCAAGAGACCATCACATGACATTGAATGCATTCAGACTCATATAACATAACCCCAGACAAACAAACAGTGCCATTAAGACATTGATGGGAAAAAAGAAACCTCGAGCCACTCACTTGCAAGTCTGAGAACACGTCACCATGGTAAAATACACAGAAAGATTTTAAAATTTTGAAATATTAACCACAATGGCTAAATCCTCTTGCGCAAAACACATTGATGGCCAAGATTAAGATCCTTTTGCAACTTTAAAACATGACCGTCGATGCACTTTATGTTATCCAGGCACCAAATAAAAGAAAATTTAACTTTTCCAGGTCAAACTACATTGACATCTATGTGGCAACATCCCACTGGCCCTTGGAACCACCTATCCAACTTCTCTAATGTAGGCCCCACACTCTTTACCTTATCACTGATCTAGACACACGTCATGCATTTTGTGACCGCGCGGTGCTTAACTTCCTTGCATCTTTCCCTCACGCACTAGTGCATTACCGTCAGATCTCAGTCAGCCTTCATCACTTTCTTTCTATTCATCACCACGCGTCACCATCCAATTTGATCCATCCTTGGTCTTGCCTAAC
The DNA here is from genome assembly GCA_018584345.1 of Thuja plicata. Taxonomy (NCBI): domain Eukaryota; kingdom Viridiplantae; phylum Streptophyta; class Pinopsida; order Cupressales; family Cupressaceae; genus Thuja; species Thuja plicata. The sequence goes on from MU223796.1 coordinate 477,674, forward strand.
CAACTTGGCCCAACACCTTCAATCCTGCCACATGTCACACCCGTGCTACGCGATCCGACTGGACTTGTGCTAACTCAAACTATGCCATCGCACCCTACTACCACCTGTCACCTCTCAACCATGTCACCTGAGCACAGGCCCACCAAAATGATCCATTTGTCTGCCAGCTGGCCACCACTAATCCGTAACACTTCACAAATCGTCATCCAAAAAGGTGCTTGCCTTTTGGAACTTGACTGCTACAGGCTGGGATATTAAAAAAATTAAGTAACATTACTATATGAGAAATGTTGGATATATGACCTAAGGTGTTTGACACTTAAAACACACCAGCAAAGACCAGAGACCAAAGTGACTGGTTTACTCCACATGAACTACCCAAAGGAGACAAAGAATAACCACCACACCCTCTACAACCAACTCATGGAACAACAAACTAGAAAAACTTAGACACAAATGAGAAACCCCAAACAACACTACCGAGTGACAATAAAAACATCACCGAGAAACATTATTGAGTGGCATTACTGAGCAATATAGTGTAAACCAAGGAATATAGTATAAACTGAGCAATAGTATTTCCCAAACATCAGTGTAAATCAAGCACCATAGTTTAACGCCTTTTCACCATTCTTGGTTATTTGTAATATGGAAACCCTAATTTCTTAAATAGCTCTAACAGTAGCTCTGACTGGGGATATATGTCTCTTGTAGGCATAACAAGGATCTAGAATCTCAGGGATAGGCAGACCACCCAAAAATAGAAGGGAAACCTAACCTAAAATAGAAAGCAGGAAATAATAGAAGGAAACCTACTCCTAAAAACTACAAAGACCTACTTACAACTACTATTCATGGATTTGAGACTTCAAGAGAAGTAAAATTTCAAGAATTGTCCATGAACATGCAATTCCAAAACATTTCTAAGAAATTCCTTGAGAATATATGAATCTGCACCCCATTTGTTGTCAATAACATATGGTCCAAGCCAAATAGGATCAAATTTACCATGTTTACCTTTATCCTCAAGTCTAGCATTCCACATCAGGACCAGATCATCAGCTTCAAAGCTCCTAATAGTTGTTCTTTTATTAGACAGATTCTTATACTGCAACTGCAACTGCAACTGAACATTCTTTTCATGTGCATCCCTCCTTGATTCATCATGTTGTATCAAGTCATCCATCTTGAGTCTCATATCATCATCCATCTCTTCATCATATTCCTAAAAAAACTTGTACATCTGCAATAAATTGTTTTGAGGCAACCTAGCATGAATTCCATACACCAAGTCAAAGTGTGTACAACCAATTGCTTTCTTGACTGTTACTCTGTCAGCCCATAGTGCTAGCTGCAACTTTGAATCCCAAGCTTTCTTTTTCTTTTCTAACATCCTCTTAAGTATCTTGATCAAAATTTTATTACTAGATTCATCCTGGCCATTCCCTTGTGTGATATGGGGATGAGTAAGAAATTTGGATCCCATACTATTGGTAGAAAGAACTTAACTCTTCTGATCTGAAATACATTGCATTATCCACCACAATACTCTCTAGACATCCAAATCTAGACAAGACATTTTGTAACATGAAATCAATGAAAGTCTTACTAGTAGCCCTTCTAGTGGAAATTGCTTCAACCCATTTAGTAAAATAGTCAGTTGCTACTAGAATCCATAAATGACCTCCACTTGACTTGTTTGCAATCTCACTAATGAAGTCCATTGCCCATTTTTGAAAAGGTGCCTCCACTACAGTAGGTTTCAAAGGCAAACTACCCCCAAACTCGATCTTATCTGCAAATATTTGGTAGACATCACATCTCTTAACATAATTGTCGGCATCCTTGAAGATAGTTGGCCACCAAAAGCCATACCTAAGAATCTTGTGTGCAGTATTCTTAGCCATATAATGGCATCCACATGCACCATTATGCATTTGTTCCATCAAGCTTTTGGATTTGTCAAATTCAACACATTTGAGCAACACTCCATCATTGCTCCTCCATCATAACTGTCCCTGAAATATAGCATACTTAACAACCTACAATTTGACTATTCTTTTCTTGTTTTCATCCATGTCAGGGGGTAACACAATCTTTTATAAATATCCAAAAATGTCTTGATACCATTTTTGTAATATGTATATCAATGTTAAACTCTTGAATTTTTTTTATCCATCTACACCTCCTTCCCGACACCTCTTGTTGGACTAAAATATCTTTCATAGCAACACTAGGTACATAAGAAATCACAACTGCTCCTACCAAATAACATCTAAAAGCCTTTACATCTTTGACTAATGCATAAGCTTGTTTTTCCATGATGTCATACTTTAATTGTGCTTCTTGTAAGGAATTACCAAAAAAGGAAATGGGCTATTCAAAACCCTCTACATTCTTTTGTAGTAACACTGTAGCAATGGTATTATATGAAGCATAGGAGAAGAGTTGCAAAGGATTACCATAATCTTGTGTTCTAAAGAATAGATCATCCTTAATAGCTTATTTTATACTTGAAAAATCCTTGCATTCCTCTTGATTCCACTCTACTTTTTCTCTTTTCTCCATCATCCTTGAGATTGGAATGCTAGTTTCTGCAAAGTTAGTAATAAATCTCCTTAATAAATTTACTTGTCCAAAGAAAGACTGAATTCCCTTGACATTCTTGCATTGAGGAATCTTGCCAATTGCATCTATCCTTTCAGGATCAATCCTTACTCTATCTCTAGATACAATATTCCCTAAAAGCTTTCCCTCAGTTACCCCAAAAACACACTTCTTTGGGTTAAAAGAAACCCCATATTCCAATTCTCTCACAAAATCTTTTCTCAAGATGAACATAATGTTGTTCCTCTTTTGTTGAATAGGCAGTAAGATAATCTTGGTATACTGCTATAAAAACATTTATGAAATCTTCAAATGCTACATCCATGGCTGTTTGAAATGTTTCTCCAACATTTGTCAATCCAAAGGGCATTCTGACATACACATAAGTGCCCCATGGTGTGGTGAATGCAATCTTGAACTGCTCTGATTCCTCGACCATGACCTGATTGTACCCTGAAAATCCATCCAACATGGACATCAACTCTAATCCAGTGACTCTTTGTAACATAGTTTCCATATTAGGCAACCCATACCTATCCTTTAATGAATTGATGTTCAAGTTCCTGAAGTCTACACAAATTCTAATATCTCCCTTTTTCTTTCTTACTGGCACCAAATTTGATACCCATGTTGAATGTATTATTGGTTTTATAATTCCAGTATCCCTCATCTTCTTCAATTCTTCTTGCATCTTGGGAGCTAGGGTGGGATTGATAGGTCTTAATTTCTGTCTCAAAGGCCTTGTGCCTTCTTTTAAAGGAATCTCATGTTGGAAAAAGGTCCTCTCTGTATGCCTTTGAGTCATCATAAGACCATGCAAAGACATGTTTATACTTGTTAATAAGATTAACCAATAGCTCTATGATTTTAGAGGATAGTTTCTTACCAATGTATACCTTCTTAGGAGCTTCATCTGTCCCTAAATTTACTTCCTCCAAGTTCTCTGGCTTGTTTACAGTCCTTGCAAAATAGGACTTGTCCTTATTGTCAAAAGCTTTCTCAAGCATAACCAATCCTTTAGGAACTCTGTTTGACTTTAGTTGTAGGAACTCTTTGCCAAAAACAATGTCCTTACCATCCATAGTCTCTACAAACCCACTGAAATCCATCTCTTTATTTGCTAAGTCTGATTCACAATGCAAAAATCTCAAAACATCTAAATCATCTTCAAAAACTTGCCAACTTTCAATATTGTCTAGGATAGAAGGCCTAGATTGAACCTCAATCTTAGAAATTCCTACAAAGGTAACATCTCCTGGTCATAGAGCAATGTTGGCCAACAAATCTGCCATTTTATTTTGATTCCTATCCATCCAGTCAATACCAAAAGAATTAAAATTTTCAAGTTCATCCCGTACAACATTCCTATACTGCCTTAGTCTATGATTCTTTGAATCATATTTAAATCTTATTTGAAAGATCACTAATGCAGAGACTCCAATAACTCTGAGATTCCTTATGTTGTGTCTTGAAACCAATCTTATCCCAATCAACAAGGCCTCATACTCTGCAATATTATTAGTACATGTGAATAACAAGGAGAATGATAACTTGTAGGTCTTACCACTAGGAGATATCAATAGAACTCTTGCACCCACTCCTTTTGAGCTTGCACCATCAAAATAAATTTTCCATAAGCCAATATTGTTTGCTATATTATCTTTTTCTTGAGTCAATAACACATGCTGATTTTCTCCCCATCCTTCCTATCTTGGACTTGGAAAGACCCAATGTTAGTATCCAAAAAGCAGTTCATATTATTTTCACTAATTTCCTCAATCATGTGAGGAGTCATTGTTTCTCTAGATACCTTGACACTTTGACCAGTGAAATCAAAGGTAGAAAATGAAAGATCACATTGAATACTCCCTCCCATTGAGGCACTCCACTTCCTTGATAAGATCATTCCATACTAAGGAGCGATGTCCACCACTAGGACACTCATAGTTAGCATCTTTTCAGGGCAGGCAACAAGTCTATAAGGTAGAGCCTTAATGGTACCTATGACGGGTGAAACCACCCTAACTTGGTCTGCTCTGACCATACACTAAGTGTGATCATACCCCTAATTATGTCAAGAAAATTCTTCAATTTATTGGCATAATTCATTTAAATCCACTTTAATCTCCTAAGTGATTTAATCACTAAATTAAATTAATTTCCTTAGCCAATTAAATCAAAACAATTCAATTCAATCAAAACAAATCAAAACATGGCTAAAGTAATTAATTAAAAGGAATTAAATAAATTCTAATTACATTTCCATTTGCAAAAAGGGAAAGTAAAATACCTAACCAATGGGAGTTAAATCACTTGGATCACCTCACATGGATCACCAAAGATTCAATCTCCACCTCTCTTCCACTTTCAATCCTATCCTCTCATTCACCAAATTCTTCTATAAATAGAATTAATTTTAAGCTCAATTGGCCCCTAATTTGAGATTTCAATTTGCAAACTTATGCTGTAAATATTATTAGAGATAGTCATGCATTTTAGCTCATTCTTTCATTTCATTGTTATAATATTTCATTTTAGAGCTTAAAATGAACATTTCTTGAGCATTTAGAGTAAATTCATTTGAATCTTCCATTCTAAGTTGTATATATCACTGATAAATGCATAATCTGAGGGGAATTATAGCATTATTCACACTCCTCTTAGATAGGAAGCAATAGGTCAATTTTAGTGATTGATTTGCTTGCTTACTTCTTTTTTTTCACTAATATAATGACTTATTGAAGTGTTGTGTTGCATACAAATAGGTACACAAATAACACACACATTTTTGGTGCCCACTGTGGGGCTAAATCTCAAATTTTACCTCACCTTTATCTTCATTTTGGACTAATTTCTCTTCTCTATTTTTAGGTACAGAGCTGCTTAAGGCTCGCATCCAGGAAATTAGATCATATCGGGGAAATTGGATCGCACCCTAGATATCAAAGATCGCATCTTGAGAATCCTAGCTCATTTTTAGGAAAGGATCGCATCTGGTATAAATTTTATCACCTTTTGTGTAATTGGTCACATCTGGGAAATTGAGTCGCATCCAGGGTTTCTAGGGTCATTTTTGGGAAAGACAATCACATCTCGTTATTTGAATTAGATTTTAAATTGTCTAACCACTAATCTGTTGATCTAGTTTTCTTCTGTCTATTTAGCAGCCTAATATTTGATTGCAGATTGTTGTCTAGACCTTTTTTTCTCAAAAAGGTGGAAAGGGATTGTTAACTTGTGGTTTCAGGTTTTGGAATAGATTAATTTGATTTACTTGTTAAAATTTTTCACACTAAATACATTTTCTTATCATTTAATAAATCAATCAGAGGAGTATGCTCTTTTCCTTCAAGGAAAATCAGAAACTCAAAAGTTGATTTAGGACTTGAAAAGGATTTAGGGTAAATGAACAAGGAAAACCTCACTGTATAATTATTTTTGGCAAGTAATTGAACAACACAAATCACTTAAATCTTGTGGGCTAATTGAACAAGATTCATTATATAATTCCTTTGGATTTAAATTGAACAACACAAATCATCTAAAATTGTGGGATAATTGAACCATTCATTGTCTAATTTTGGATATAGTAAATGAACAAGCAAAGCACTTAAATTTGTGGGAAAAAGAACAGTCAAACTTTTCTTTTCAAGTTACATGGTGTTTTCATAATCTAGGAACACTTAAATCAAACTTAAGCTTATTTCTTGATCTCACTAGAGGATTTTATTTTCCTTCCAAGTGGAGGAATCAAAAACTCATCATGGAGATTGAGTTTTGAGTGAAGTCGTTTGAGGGAAAGAACATTGATTGAAGTGTTTGTGGGAGAAAATGACATGGACTAGGAGAGTATGCTCTTCTTCTTTTGAAGAATCAGAAATCTTAAACTCCTAAGCTCGCTAATCTTTTTTATGCTTTCAAAATATTAGAGGGCCTACCGGTTGATAAAAAAATCTCCCTGGAACGACCCAAGTGAGGATAGGTTTTACGCCAACCCTTCCAACTCACTATAAATAATTGCTTCCTTATAGGCTAAAGTCTCAGAAGATGGAATCAGTTTTGTTCTTAGAATTTCAACATCATTCCTTGAACATGCTTGGGTGTGTGTAGAGCGGAGCTGCTTGAATCTTGCTTGCGAGACTACAGACATTTGAGTACTCATAGAGCTATACGCCTCAATTTTTCCTTGTGAAATTTTATGGGAGACAATTGCGAATGGATTGCCCCATCATAATAAACAAATTATAGTCAAAACTACCTGATTCACCTTCGAAAGGGTGATAATATTTGTGCAAGGAAAATAGTAAATTCCCTAAGATACTTGTCATTTCATGCCCTCACTTGCATTTGGATTCAGCTATATGGAATCATAATGAGAGCTATTCTGTGCTTGGTGATGGCCATAATCTGATTAGCATTTAAGTGTGTACCTGCGTCTACGAGCAAAGATTTTCATCCTATGCTTAGAAACTAGGGATTAAGGATGTGTTTGTTCACCCCTAACAATGCAACAATGCTTGATGTGCTTAAAAACTCATTAAAAAGATAAATCCTTCAAACAAGAAAAAATATTCAATTCTTAGACTACATGTTGTGTTTTTCACTCACTGAAAAGTCTCAGAAAATAATCTGTAATCAGAAAAATTTCATGTGTTCTGAGACACATTTGACAAACTTGACAAAACATTGACAAAACATCAAAGGCTCACATCTAGTTGTATTATGTTGTTTCTAGGATCCTGGCTCACTTCTGGTCATTTCTCCATCACATCTAGGGAGAAATATTGCATGTTGTATATCAAAGCTCGCATCCTGCATATCAAAAGTTGCATCTGGTTAAGCAGAACCTCACATTCAGTGTGTCACATTTAGGATAGTGGGAACTTGCAAATTTGTCTCTCAGATAAAATCAATATATTTGGGTACCCTTTTGGCTCCTTAGTCTAGTCCTACTTCTTTTTCTGGTCTCTCTATTTTTGTTTCAAAACTTTTTCACAAGTCTACCTTGCATGTCATTTTGGGCTCTCACAATTGGTCTCAAAATGTGTGGTCTATTCAATTTTTAAAACAAATTGATTGCTAGCTCACTATCAGGGCATTCTATCCCTTTGATGCTGGAATTATTTACTTCCATCAAACAAAAACAATCCTTTACAACTTGGACACACTAACTTGGAAAATTTGAGACTTCACTTGACACTATTGGGAAACTTTTGACATAGTTGAGATTCAACTTCATGGTTAACACAATATGCAACAAGTATCTTGTTGATGAATAGAAAGTACCTCCTAAATTACTACAATTTCAACAAGGAGTAACATCTCGCAATCCCTTATTTGACACAAAGTCACCCACAATGGAATCTCCTAAAAACAAATGGAGTACAACTTTTGAAGAATACAACAATGACAAGAACCGAAGACAAGAAGACAATAGTAGTGAGGAAGAAATTCACATCACTCACCCTTTGTTTGACTCAGATAGTGATGGAGATGTACCCAAGGAAGGGTATAATAGACTAAAAAAAAGTAGAAAATTCCAAAGAACATTGGAAAAGATCATTGGTGAAGACAAAGAAAAATACTTTCTACATCTAGCATCCATTGGAGTTAAACTACCTAAAGATTATGATGTTGAAAGACTAAAGGAAAAAGAGATACCATCCCTTATCTCTATTCTCACCAAACAATTGACCTTGATGCAAGCCAAACTTGCAACACTCAAACAAGAGAAGGTCAAACCAACGAAGAAATACTCTTTGGACCACATTTCTCCATTTCTTTTTGACAAGAGTATCAACATGATTCTATTTCCTCCCAACATGGAAAGGCCTAAATATGACAAGTATAAGGGAGAGACTGATCTACATGATCATGTGAGAGATTTTTTTCTCTAAGCATAGTGTACATGCACGAACCAACATAGCTAATGAGGCTATTTCTGGGAAGTCTAGGTGGAAATGCTATGGAGTGGTTCTCCAAACTCACACCTAAGGTGAAATCTTTTGAGGAGTTAATAAAGCATTTTGTCCAACATTACTCCTACAATATACAACTTGACGTAACCATGATGGACTTATATAACAAAAAATAAAGAACCTATGAATCCTTTACACACTTTCTACAAAGGTGGAGGAAAATATTTGTAAGGTATTCAAGAGCTATTCCCGAATCGGAAAAGATGGAAATATTCATTAACAACTTGATACCTAAATCAAACTATGCTTTACAAATGCAAAATTCACCTAGCTTTGATAGGATGATTAAAAATGTCATCCGTATTGAAGAGGTCATGGTCAAGAAAGGAGAAATCACCCTTCAAAGTGATAAAAAATCTACCAACTATAACAACAAGCCTAAATGGTGGAAACAAAACAAGAATGTTGTTAATGATGGAGTGGTAGATGCATCTAATGCTAATCCTAAACTAGTAGAGTTTAATCTAATGAATAGCATGCAAGCAAACAAAGAAGCCAAGGTAACAACCATAATACTTAAAGAAAACAATGAGAACAACAAGAGTAGACCATGGACTTCTAGGCCTAAATAAACATTCAATCCTTTGGGTGAACCTCTTGAGACAGTTTTAAAGACACTCTTGGACAAAAAAGTTCTTACAATCCCCAATTCAAAACCATGGTAACCAGAGGTCAAACTAAAATGGTGGGATGATAATTCTTATTGTGTCTTTCACAAGAACAAGGGACATAAGACCAATAACTATGTGAAGCTTAAACATGTTATACAAGACCTTATTGAAGGAGGAAAAATCAAAGTGGAGGGACACACCACTAATGAAGACCATATGGAATTCAACAAACCATTTCCAAATTATGAGAAAGGGGAAGCTTCTAAAGGAAAAAGGAAGTGAAGGGAATTACACCTACTCCAATAATGATAATGTGATCAATATGTTGGACATTAAATACTAATCAATCAATGTGATCACTATTAAAGGTGCTACACATCTACACAATCAAATGTAGTGACTCAAAGTCAAGCACAAGTCACAATCAAAGGACCTAGTTCCTCATCAAAACAAACAACATCTTCCAAAGTACCTGTTGTCACTATTCCTAAACTGGCAGCAACAAGACAAACAGTTACCATTCCTGCAACAAACTATACTTTAGTGGATCAATTGCAAAGAAACCTTGCTTAAATTTCTTTATTTGAGTTATTTAAAATCTCCTTAGTGCATAGGGAAGTTCTTGAACAAGCCCTACATTCTGAAAATGTGCCAAAAGACATTGATGTAGACAAGTTCCAAGAAATGGTTAATCATATCTCAGCACCACATTATCTCTCTTTTTTAGAAGAATATGACAAATCATTGACACATCTGCATAACCAACCTCTACACATTGAAGTCTTAATTCAAAAATCCCACGTCAGATGCATATTGATAGATGGAGGCGCAAGGTTGAACATTTGTACTCTTAATCTAATAAATAATTTGGGTCTTTCAAAACAAACCATTGATTCAATAAGTAAGATAACTATCAAAGCTTATGATGAAGAAAAAATATCATCTAAAGGACTCATTGTTCTACCAATCATAATAGGACCAGTTGAAAGAAAAGTGATCTGTCAAGTTCTAGATCTACCCTTGGCTTACAACATACTATTAGGGAGACCTTGGATCCATGAAATGCAAGCAGTATCATCTACTTACCACCAATGTATCAAGTTCCCACATAATGGGGTGGAAGCAACAATTCCTACAGATGCCAGTTATACTTGAAACAATGTCAAAGCAGATAGTATGGTTCCTCATAACAAGGAAGTTCCAAAAGAAATTGTACCTGAAACTACTAAAGACATGGTGATTAGAAGCTTTGGAAAGACATTAAAACTTGAAGAAACTATTATGGGAGAGTACAAGCTAGACATGACCCCACCATTGACAGAACTTCTAGTATCTCCAAGATCTTATGGGAAACCTTCCTCATCTTTCACACCTACTACATCTAAATAACAAGAGATTCATAAATAAACTGGTATGGTTAGAGCCTCTACTTCTCAAGAGGATGAAAAATAAGAAAAATCAGTCTTGGCTTGGATTTATAAAGGAGAACCAAAAGAAAATGAGGTAAAACATGTGGAGATATCCCCAAAAAAGTATGGCGAAAGATACGACCTTCTCAAAAAAATGGCATATAAAGGTAAGGGACCTTTAGGAGACAAAGGAAAAGTACTTGTTGAACCTATACACATGGAATTCAGAAATACCAAAGATAAAATAGGACTAGGTTTCAATAACAAATCTAAAAACCCTACTTTAAGATATGGTCCAATCTTTGATGAAGGAAGAGATGATGAAGAAGAAGAAACATAAATTGAACAATGGACCTATGAGATATTATTGCATATTGGTATAGAGTATCCCAAATATCAAGGAGAAAGATATGTACCTAGGTTTGAAACACAAAAAGACACTCATGTTCCTTTATTGACACAAGCTAATATTCAAGAAGTAGAGGAAACAACATAAAACTCTTTAGAAGTCCCATTGATAGAAGACACTCCTAAATAAATACCCCAACAACAAGATTTACATCCTAACTGGGGGAAGTTGGTCACAATTTCACATATCCTAGATTTACCACACTTTGATCTACAAGTGGCTAATAGGGTACATCAGGTAACTATTATTGGGTTTCTAAATAAATCAGATGATAAAATAATAGACTCACATGATTATGAATGGGATGTCCTAATGAATGCTACCATGGACATTGAAGTATATGTGATTCATGAATTTTCAACTCCGTTGGAAAGAAAAGAAAGTTATAACACTTCCCCTAACACTATTATTGTTTCAGAATCATATGAGATACCATTACCTAGAATTTTTTATGAAGAAATTGGTATTTTACTAGGTCTAGAGGACATTCTAAGACTACAAGCAATGAGTTCTATTTTGCTAAGAGAAGAAGAAAGCTCAAATGATGATTCACTAGAGTTAGGTATGCATATTACTAACAATGACCCTATTAATGATGATTTAACTCTTGATGATCTAAATGATGTAGAAGTTGACTTAATAGAACATGTCTTGCCGGTTAATAGTTTTGACGCTGATGCAATGCTGTCCTTACCAAAATCTGATTCATTATCCTTGATAAACCCTGACCTAATTGATTAGACAAATTCAGATCCTAATCCTATCATGAACTTCCCTAATGACTACACTTTGGCCTATTACCTAAATGCTTCTGAACCCTATTCTTCTTCCACCAATGCAAGGAGCGTGAACATGTCAGGGGAGGATATCAGGTTTCTTAGTCACAAATTGAAAAATAAAAAGAAGAAAATAACTTATGGTGAAAACCACGTTGTGGTAGTGTCAGATTCTAAAAAGGTAAAAATAAAAGACGTATAGATAATGGTTAAAACCTCCCAGAGGTGCCAAAAGATGAGATTCTTGATATCCTCCCTAAACACTTTCAAGAAAGATCTTCAGTTTTGATAAAACTAACACAACCGGTTAACTTGGGAACAACTGAAGTTCCTGAAATTGTTCACTTAGCACAATCCTTATCAGAAGATAGGAAGATACAATTGACCAAGTTTCTGAAAGAGAAAAAGATCAAATTTGCATGGTCTTACACTGATATGCTTGGACTCGATCCTGAATTAATAATGCATCATTTATCTATAGCTCCTGGGATCAAACCCTTGAAACAAAAACTAAGAAAGATGCATCCTCATGTTGCATTACTAGTGAAAGTAGAGCTAGAAAAATTTCTAAAAGCTGGATTCATAAGAGTCATCACTTATGCAGAATGGATTTCTAATGTGGTACTAGTATCTAAAATAGATAAATCTATCAGGATCTACACAGACTTTAGAGACTTAAATAAATCATGTCCTAAAGATGGTTTTCCATTTCCAAACATTGATATGATCATAGATCTTACAGAAGGCTATTAGATGTACTCATTAATGGATGATTTCTTGAGCTATAACCAGATTAAGATTACTCCTAAAGACCAAGAGAAGACTACATTCACATGTACATGGGGAAATTTTTGCTGGAATGTTATGTTGTTTGGATTAAATAATGTTGGTGCTACATAACAAAGAGATATGACAACCATATTCCATGATATGATATATAAAAACATGGAGGACTACGTGGACAATACCTTAGATAATTCAAAAATAAGGATTACTCCTATTGAGGACTTGTGGAAGATATTAGATTGCATGGACCAATTTTAACTCAGGCTTAATCTAAATAAGTGTGCCTTTGGAGTTCAATCAAGAAAGCTACTAGGGTTTATTGTATCAGCAAAAGGAATTGAGGTTGATCTTGAAAAATTCAAATCTATACTAGAAATGTCACCTCCATGTAACATTAGTCAAATGATGATGTTACAAGAAAGATTCCAGTCAATCAGGAGATTTATGTCACAACTTGCAGACAAAGAAAAAACTTTTACTAAACTACTACATAAGGGTGTTACCTTTAAATGGGATGAACATTGTGAAAACAAATTCAAAGAATTAAAAGAGTACTTGGCTACTCCTCCTATTCTCATGACACCCATTCATGGAAAGCCATTACTCCTATACATTTTAGCTATGGCTACATTAATGGGAGTATTGCTAGCTCAAGAAGATGAAACTAAAAAGGAAAGAGCAATCTACTATATCAGGAGAACACTAGTATCTTATGAACTCAATTACAGTATAATTGAAAAAGTATTTCTTAGTAGTTGTCTTTGCATCATAGAAATTGAGACATTATGTGCTATCACATACAGTAAAACTTATTGCAAAGATAGATCCATTGAAATACCTCTTAAGAAAGACAACTTTAATTGGAAGGCTAGCAAAGTGGGTCTTGATTCTGAGAAAATTTGATATTGAGTATGTGGATAAAAGGGCTATTAAAGGACAATTCCTCGCAGATCAATTAGCTGATTCACTCTTGCAAGATGATGCACCTCTGATAGTTGAATTTCCTAATGAAATAATAATGCATTTAATTGAACATCCATGGAAGATGTACTTTGATGGTTCTTTCACACAACAAGGCTCTAAAGAAGGAGTTCTCTTTATTACTCCACAAGGATACAAGATTCCCAATGCATAAAAAATAATGTTTCCAGGCACCAATAACCTTTTTGAATATGAAGCATTAGTGAATGGTCTTAAATTGGGTATGGAATGGAAGATCATAGAGTTACATGTGTATGGTGACTCCCAACTTATTATTAATCAAGTAAATGGAGACTATCAGACTAAAGATGAGAAGCTGATGCCTTATAAACCACTGGTTGAAGACTTGAAAAAGTACTTTGTCTTCGTCGCATTCCAACAAATTCCAAGAACAGAAAATAAAGCTGTAGATGCTATGGATACATTGGCATCCATGTTACAACTAAAAGAACATTAGTTCTTCTATGACTTCTTGGTGGAAGAACTATCTTATCCAAATTTTGATACCCCTAAGTACCAAGTAATTTGTGTTTTGAATGCCCAAGACCAATCCCAGTACACCAAACTCATTACCTATCTAACTGACCAAACTCTACCTGATAGTTTATCAAGGAATGAAAAATGAGCCTTAATTAGGATAACATCACGTTATGTCCTCATTACTAATAACTTATATAGATGAGGTCTCGATGGTACACTTCTTAGGTGTTTAAAAAAAGAAGAGTCAGATCGTGCATTAAAAGAAGTATACAAAGGTGTATGTGGATTGCACTCAAATGGCTTTTCACTAGCTAAGAAACTGCTAAGAGTAGGCTATTATTGGCCCAAGATGGAAAAAAGATGCTGTTTTATTTTCAAAAAGATGTCATAAATGCTAAACACATGGAAATCTCATCCATGCTCCTGCTAGAGAACCCATACCATTTATCACACATTGCCATTTTAGCAATGGGCCTTTAATTTGGTTGGAAAAATATATCCTAATTCTTCAAGTGGACACAAATACATCATTACGACCACTGATTATTTCACTAAGTGGGTCAAAGTCATGCCGCTAATCAAAGCCATTGGAAAATAGGTGGCTATGTTTATCTTGAACTACATTATTTGTAGGTATGGGGTACCCTCTTCAATTGTAATAGATAATGGGGGCCAATTTGAAAACCAAGGCATCGAAGACCTTTGCACACAGTTTCACATTACTCAGTAATATTTTTCTTCAATCTATTATCCTCAAGGTAATGGACAAGCTGAGGCATCTAACAAGAACATTCTTAAAATCCTACACAAAATTGTGAGTAAGTCTAGCAGAGATTGGCATTTGTAATTAAATCTGGCACTTTGGGCCTACAGAACAAGTATTAGAACACCAACTAGAGCCACACTATTTTTCCTAGTCTATTGTACTAAGGAAGTCTTACCTATTGAGGTAGAAATTCCATCTTTGTGGGTATCTTTACAAGGTCTTGTTACTGATGAACAATACCGCATTGATTGAGTGAATACATTAGACTTACGTGATGAGCGTAGGAAACAAGCATTTGATCATCTGAAAGTGTACCAAAAATGCATGTTAAAAGGGTACAATAAAAAGGTCAAACCATGACACTTTCAATTGGGGGATCTTGTTCTCAAAGAGAATCCTAAGAACCATCAAAATAGAGAACATAAAGGAAAGTTTGAACCCTATTGGTTGGGACCTTATGTCATTACTGCAACTTTTGGGACTGGAGCTTATCAGTTAGCTACACCCAAGGGAAATGTTTTTCCTGATCCCATTAATACTCTACATTTGAAGCGGTTCTACGCTTGATATCTGTCTAGTAGAGCCCGTGTAGTAAAAAATCTTAGAAAATACCAAAAAAAAATCAAAAAATTGATCCTGAAGATCCAAAAATAGTAGAAAAAGTCTTGAAAAAAGGTATCCTTGGTGTAAACCTGGCAAGCAAGTGCCTTGATACTAAAAAATAAATAAAAAAGAGAAAAAAAAATTAAAAATTTGAAAAAGAGAAAAGTGCCTTAATAAAAACCTGGCAAACAGGCGTCTTGGTAGCAAAAATAAAAATCTTTGTCGAGTGGTGAAAACCTGGCAAACAGGTGTCACTCAAACTCTATGCTCTCTCTATCAATGCATCAATAATACTGATCCTTCATCAATTGCACCTGTTCTATTTGGTGAATCTAATTCCTTACAAATTTCCTATCCTTGCTTGGGATTTGTCTACATTTGCGTCTTAGGAATAGTCATTCTACACTAGGGGCATCTTTGCTAGCATGTTCAGTTTGCGTCTGCTAGGTTGTCCTAGGTTCTTGTCTAGGATGGTTTGCCTCTCAAAAAAACATTATTTCTCAATACTTGCACCTAAACGTCAATGTCACAAACAAAGGTGTTTCTTCAACACCACCTACCTATAACAGACATCACACTAGTGTTTCTCAACACTTTAATTAAGAACTTTAAATGAACTAGTGTTTTTTAACACTTTAATAAAAAATGAAATAGTGTTTCTCAACACTTTAATCAACAAGTGTTCCTAAACACTACATTGGATTGCAATTACTGACAAGGTTAATCTCATATATACTCAAACATGAAAACATATTTCTTAAATCCAAATTCTAATTGATGAATCTCTATTATGCTTGACAAATGAATCTACAATATTTCTCAATACTACTTAAACACATAGTTTGATCTTGGTTTGATTATGACTCTTTTATGTTCCTATGACGTTTCATAGTAGGGGCATCTAAGTGGTTATGAATTTGTTGTGATTGATTATCACTTGGTGATTGTTATGTCTTTCGAGTTACTCCATGACGTCTATTCAAAGACAAAGATTCGTAAGGATAGGGGGTATAACATTTTCTTGGTTTTATGCGTATGATGATTGTTCCAAATGATCCTATTAATTTCACCTAACTTGGATCTTTATGGTAAGGGATGCCAACATGAGTGGATAACCGCATATATCTCGATCCTTGTTATGTGTAAACTACGGTGAGGTTGGAATAATTTCCTTGTCTATTTTCTAAATAAGATTCTCACTAAGGTGTACACTACATGATGTACCCAAGGATATAAATTTTCAAGGTCATTGCGGGTCACATATCTTACATTACACTTGAACAGAAACTGATTCTTAATAGTAAAAGGAGATAACTAACTTGTCGTCCTGTCTTCTATGAATTGATGCCTAAGTTTATTTTTGACATTGTATCCAATACACATAGTATTCATACTTTTATGATATCAGTGGGTATTAGTGACACTTGTACTATTAGGTGATGTCCGTTACAAAAAAAAATGCCCAATGATGATAAAATGCTACAATGTATACAAATCAGTGGCAGTCCTAAGAGTCTGCATGTAGATGCATTTAGAGATTGCATGATTCATTTGAAAGAAAAGCATAAAATACTTGAGCTTAAAATGATTTCTTGATTCATCCTAAATCCAAGCTAATTACATAATCAATATTACTAATATTAATGTCGTTGCATATCCGTGATATACATTTTGCATTCATAAATGAGAAAGAGAAAAGAAAAAAACAAAGCATTCAAGCATTGAATTTATTTCTACATCCTAAGTGCATACATACATTTATTTTCATAAAGAAAATCTCAAAAACATTCATTTTCATATTCACTTAGCATCATTTGAACACATTTATATTAGTAATAAATCACAAATCATAAACGATGTCATCGCATATCTAATCTAACTCATCAAAGAGATCAAGATCATAATCACATGTGCATCAATAAAAAAATCTATCAAAGCAAAAGAACCCATGAACATATCAAAATCAAGAACAACTATCTCAGATATATTAGATATGGAACAAATCAAAAAGGTGGAAATGTCTACAAAAAGAGTATCAAAGTATCAGTATGAATTAGATATACATGTATAAAAGACATGGTACAATAAATGATCTCAGAAGGATCCACATATACAATATACAATATGATCTCAAAATATGACAAAATGCAGTATCAAGACTAGCTGCCACCCTCTCCCTGATCTGGAGGAGGAGGAGGTGGTAAAAATGGAGTTGGTGCAGGCATGGCCCCCTTAGACTGCTGAGCCATCCATGAATATAAATGTGCTCTCTGATCCTCTTGAACCACATCATGATATAAACCAAAGCAATAATTTTCTCTCTATCCCTGGTGAGTAGCTACCCGAGCCTGGCTATCTCTCTTTGCCCTGAGCATGTCACCTTGCCTATCCCTCTTTGCTCTAAGACAATCAAGTTATGTGTCTTTGTCTAATCTAAGAGGCTTGAGTTATGTGTGCCTGTCTGCAAGTAAGGCCTCTAATGTAGTTATCTATGCTCTTAGATTCTCACGCTCATGCTCACACTGTGTCAAAACACCACCATCTTCTTTGCATAGCTCTCTGAATTACCAAGGATAAAAGTGAAAATGAATGGGTAAAAAGTGAATTTTGAGCTATATATTTGACTTTTTGAGCTATTTAGGAGCTCTGAAAATCCTCCCAGACAATTGAAACTCATTTTTTTCTCCTTCTAATTAATCAGGAATGAAATCAAATGCATGGACAATGTTCTACACAACACAATAATTTTTTTTATGATAGTTACCAAAAACGCAGAATTGCTTCATATGTTCCAAAAATGATTCGTAGGCTTCACACAATCAGTTTTCTGGGTTCTATATCATCAAATGACACATTATTCATCAAAATCTTGGTTTGACATCATTTTATCAGACTCAAAACTCACATTTTAACATGATTAACTTGGTAAAATTGTGTTTTCTCTTAACACACCTTCATTTCTCCACTTCTTCTAAATTGATTCTTTCTCAATTCAATCAATCAATTCAAGTGATATATCATTCTACAGAGGTATTTATTCTTTTTCCTTCAATTTCGTTCCCAATGGGGCATGATCACACTCAAATCAACCAAATTCTTGCTCGAAACAACATTAAAATGACTTGGTCATCAAAAAACTAAAGGCATGATAGTTTCTTGACTAAGTCAGGACTATTGGATTGAAGGCTTTGGTTGTCACAAGATGGATATCTTATGTCTACTTTTTCTTAGATTCTTATTAAGCTCCTGACAACTTTGTACTAACCTTTGATTGATCAAGTCTGGAGTCAGTATTATCAATACTCGGATGAAAACCAAGTTCAGAATTGGTATCTTTAATATATTTGCTTATTGACCTTTGTTCGATCAAGTTCAAAGTCAATTCTACCAGTTTATTTCAATCAAGTGCGAGACTGATCTCATCATACATTTCATTCGATCAAGTGTGAAATTCAAAAACTTTCTGAAGTCAAAATCAAAACTTTCTTTGAATCAATGCGCTGCTCGCACATCTATTAAAAGAAGGGAAAATGTAACCACCCTAATTTGGTCTTCTCTAACCATAGACCCTATTTTTCCTAAGTGTGATCATACCCCAAATTATTTCAAGATAATTCTTTAATTTATTGGCATAATTCATTTAAATCCAATTTAATCTCCTAAGTGATTTAATCACTAAATTAAATTAATTGCCTTAGCCAATTAAATCAAAACAATTCAATTCAATCAAAACAAATCAAAACATGGCTAAAGTAATTAATTAAAAGGAATTAGATAAATTCTAATTACATTTCCATTTGCAAAAAGGGAAAGTCAAATACCTAACCAATGGGAGTTAAATCACTTGGATCACCTCACATGGATCACCAAAGATTCAATCTCCACCTCTCTTCCACTTTCAATCCTATCCTCTCATTCACCAAATTCTTCTATAAATAGAATTAATTTTAAGCTTAATTGGCCCCTAATTTGAGATTTCAATTTGCAAACTTATGCTGCAAATATTATTAGAGATATTCATGCATTTTAGCTCATTCTTTCATTGCATTGTTTTAATCTTTCATTTTAGAGCTTAAAATGAGCATTTCTTGAGCATTTAGAGTAAATTCATTTCAATCTTCCATTCTAAGTTGTATATGTCACTGATAAATGCATAATATGAGGGTAACTATAGCATTATTGACACTCTTAGATAGGAAACAATAGGTTGATTTTAGTGATTAATTTGCTTTCTTGCTTCTTGTTTTTCACTAATATAATGAATTATTGAAGTGGTGTGTTGTAGACAAATAGGTACACAAATAACACACACACCGAGAACCTCTATAGAGTCCATTGCTTGACATCTCCCATGAGGAGAATCAACTTTTAGTCCTAGTGACTTCATAATTTTTGTTAGCATGAAAATATTTGATACCCTAGAATCTATCATACAATTCTTTATCCTTTTACCATTTATAAACAAAGTCAATAAAATTGGATCCAATACTCCTAAATGAGTGCTCACATGATTAGTACTTAAGAAAAACTAAGGGATATTTGAAACAATCACCTCTAGTTCTTTCATTTTGTTATCAGCTTTATCCTTTGATTTTCTCATTTTTACAACTTCCTCCTGCTCATGCATTCTTGTGGAAGAGATGTTTCTCACCCATGTTAAGGTCTTTTCCTTGTGTTCCTCAATCCTCATCATCTCTAAGAGTGGAACCTTGACTGTGATTTGTGACAACAAATGCCCCATATCAACTGGAGTATATTTTAAATCGGAAATGCCTTGCCTCAAAGTAATAAAACTCTCATTTTTAACTTGTGTATCAAGTCCTGGCTTAATCCTTTTGTTACTTTCATGAATAGATGGAGCACTTATTTCTAGTGTCTTTACTTTTACCTTATGGAAAACAACTAGATTATCAGGCTTATCACCCTTCTTGATCTTTTTTTTCTTGATACCTTCAAAAGGATTTTATTTTCCTAGTACTTGCTCAGTATTTTCTCCTGCATGTCTAAAAAAAATATCGGAAGGTCTACCACCATCATTTCCCACTGTTATGTCTCTCAAATTGTAGTTACTCCTTACTTGAGAAACCATGTCTGTAGTGATTTGTGCAATTTCTTCATCTGAGGGCCTTCTTACTACAAAAGGCTCATTTCCCCTTGTAGAATTACATCTTATATCACCAATCATTTCTTCTTCCTCATCAGATGAAGACAAGTAATTATCTGCACTTTCCTCATCAAATTCCTCTTCACATCTCAAAAGTGAAGTGGTCATTGCACAACCGCTATCATCATATAGTTCATCTTCTTCTTCTCTTTCTTGTTGTGACTCACTTGCAGATATGTTCAGAGAAATTATACAAAGATCATGGCTATGTGGGGATTGGAAAGTAGTACACCATCCAACATCATCACATGTATTGATAGAGTTTCTTTGCAAAGGATCGGGAGTATTACCATTAGGCTTGTCATTCCTTTGTGGGAAAATAAGCTTCCCATCTTTCCATTGGGTAGTGTAGGGATAGCTTTGCATCCTTTGTGGCCTACTAAAATTGTTGGTAGTAGGCATGGTATCATTATTTGGAATCCTAACATTCTTTTTATCTACAAGCCTAAAATCCTTAATGGCACTTAAGATCTATTTCATATTTATTTCATCTTTAGGCTTAGCAGCATAAGGCCTATTTGGTTCTTTTCTAGCAAGCTTCCATTCTTCTCGCCTACCCAACTTCCCCAACACTCTCCTATTTGTCTCAATATTCACTGATGTCTTATATGCATCTCTAAGAGTTCTAGGATTATTATCTTTAATGAGGTAATCCATTTTTGAATCAAAAGCATTCAAGTAGGTGGCAAGACAAACCTTATCACCAAGCCTTAAAACTTGGAATAATTTATGCATGGCCTTTTGAAATCTTGTATTGAATTCAAAAACATCCTCATTTTGATGTTTCTTAATGTTATTGAACTCATTTAACATAAAACCTTCATTTTTCTTATAACCATAATGTTCTTTAAAACAACTCTCCAACTCATCCATAGATCCTACAGACCCAAAAGAAAAACCCCTAAACCAGTCCCTAGCATCCTCAGCTAGAGATTACATAAATAATTTCATTAGTACATCCTCATGCATGATCTCATAGTCATCCATCATATCAATAAACTTTTTCAAATGTTCCTCGCAAGTAATAACATTGTTTCCAGCAAACTTGGGAAGTTTATCTCTTATTTCATTTGGAACTACATTTGGATAACCAGGAACATCAATGAAAGAAAATTGTTTATACCTTTCTGCATGAGTTGGTCTTCTTGGAAAGGGTTGTCATATTGAGAATAAGATGCCTTAGCATGTGATGTTGTGGCTTGTCCAACGCCAGAAAGCCTGGAATTATGCCTAAGGAAATACATCTTCTTCTTCATTTCTAAAGAAGCAACCTCCAACTCAGTCTTCTCAAGCTCTTTAGCTATGATTTATTTTTCCATTCTAGCTCTCTCTCTATAAGTATCCAACTTGGACATCTGATCTACTGGAACCTTGGGATTCACAGGTTCATCTATTTGAACACCTATCATCTTTTTCTTACCCTTGTTCTTTGGTCCTTGGGCAGTAAGGACTGGAAAAATGATAGGTTCCTCTTCAACTTGTTTAGGTTCATTAACCTGATTTAGTGCTTCCAACCTTAGCAACTGCCACTTCTTTTTCTTAAGAAAAATTTGGTCATGTCTAATATTATGTTCTCTCTTCTTTGTCTAACAACAATCTTCTCATGGATTCTCCTATCTAGTTCAATAATCTCTTCTACTACACAATTAGAATTAGGGAGATTAGTATTAGATTATGCAATCTCCTTCTCACTAGGTGAGTGATAATCTTCATAAGCACCCAATCCCAAATCAGCAGCCTCTTCATACGCTGATGTGTTTCCTTCCTTCTTTTTTTGGATTGGTTCTTTTATTCTTGTATTCTCCACTTGCCTCTCATTTTGAGGGACAATCCTATTTCTCTTTCCTTTTCTTGGATGACTAGCCTTAGAGGTGGTTGGAAACTCATCCTCCATATTTTCTTCAGGATATCTCTTTGCCCAAGCTCTAGTGTTCCTATGACTAATGGAAATAAAGTGTATGTAAATTGAAAAATGTTAATCAACACTGCTACAGAGAAAACTCAGATTTGCCACCCAACAAGTTGGGAAAATACAACACTTTACCAGAATTAAAAATGACAGGAACAACACTCACATAACACAAGGTACTCTATACTTCCAATGGTCAACTTACTGGTCAATTAGGACACTATTCTGCACTCTATCCCTAGCAGAGTCACCATTTTGTTAGTGTTTTAAATCATTTATGCTATCTAAAGCTACCACTATGCCTTAAGACTAATGTTAGGAGTGGTTAGCTCCAAGTATGGAATCTCTGTAGGAAAATTGGACCAACTATAGGGACAAGACTTCCCTCTACACTTCTAGCTCTGCAAAACCAAAGTGGGTACACCTAATCTAGATAACATATAACTCCTTGCAACTCTTCAACACTCTGGATTGTTAAAACAGATAATGGTAAGAAAGTGCTAAATACTAACCAGACATTCATTGACTTTCTATTACCAAGTAGGACATACAACCAACAACCATAAGATATGGAAATAACTTAGTAATGGTTTTGATGTAAACTTGCAGGACATAGTCAAACTATATTAGACATGCATCAAAAAAGAGCAGAAAGATTTTGACCAGTGCCTTATCCATTGGGCAACTTCTTCAATCCAAATATTGAAACAAATAGACAACCTATTGGCAAGGATACATAGCCATAAAAAAATGTATCTTAGATCACACACTTGATTATAAGATCTCTATGCATATATATCAGATGAATCTATATTTCCCCCAAAGTATCTTTAATTTGATCCTAGATCAGAACTATGGAATGAAACATACACATAGATAACTCTATGTGTTGGATGAGAAAATCCAAAAACTCACAAAACAAAATCCAAGGAGATACTTGAAACTGAGACAATGTATTAAGTATAATGAATCCAAATTTGTAACAATAAGACTGAATAACTACACCACTCAATAATCTGCAAAAGATCAAAAGTATCTATCTAAGCATGAAATATAGTCTGATACCAAATCTGATATATCCCTGGTACTCAAACTTTTGGAACCAACACTTAGGATAAAAAAATTTGGAACCTTTACAATAGAGAAAGGAAAGCCTTAAATAGGAAGATGAAAACCCTAGGATAGGGTTCCAACAACTACATATAAATCCATCAATGCAATCCTATCTCGCCAATCTGATCTTTCTCCAAAAGATCACCTAAAAGATTTGTCCTAACAGTCCACTTGCCAAATTACAATCAGAGGTCCAACCACATAAATGCAGAAAACTCAAAGCACGATAGAAGACATCCCAAAATAGGAAGAAATCAGAGATCCAAGAGACCACCATACTACATTGAATGCATTCAGACCCATATAACATAACCCTAGACAAACAAACAAAACCATTAAGACAGTCATGGGAAAAAAGAAACCTCGAGCCACTCGTCTGCAAGTCTGAGAACACGCCATCATGGTAAAATGCGTAGAAATATTTTAAAATTTTAAAATATTAACCACAATGGCTAACTCCTCTAGCATGAAACCCATTGACAGCCAATATTAAGATCCTTTTGCAACTTTAAAACGTGATCGTCGATGCACTTTACATTATACGAGCACCAAATAAAAGAAAAGTTAACTTTTCCCGGTCAAACTATGTTGACATCCATGTGGGAACATCCCACTGGCCCTC
Organism: Thuja plicata; assembly: GCA_018584345.1. Classification (NCBI taxonomy): domain Eukaryota; kingdom Viridiplantae; phylum Streptophyta; class Pinopsida; order Cupressales; family Cupressaceae; genus Thuja; species Thuja plicata. The sequence goes on from MU223796.1 coordinate 501,888, forward strand.
GGAACCACCAGTCCACCTTCTTCGACATAGGCTCCACACTCTTTATCTTATCAATATGTGCTAAAATGTTGACACACTTATATGAGTCATTATATCTAAGATTGCTCAAGAATGAGGTCTCAAATGGTGACTCATAGCTCTCTATTCATGCAGTACAAGGGTTTATAATGGAGGCCCTTAGTTTAGACCTAGTTTGTGCCCATAAAAGTACACCATAAACTAAGAGATTCAAAGAGGAAAAACAAGAATTCTAGTCTCCATTATCATCTAACATGCATGCAAATAAAAATGAAAGCTATTCTATATGATAACAATGCATGAAAGCAAACTAATCTATGAAAGGAAATATGCATGGAAGATTATTCTATGAAATGAAATATGAATCTAATATAACATGCAAGTGCAAGAGTAATCTAAATAGATTTCCATGGATGCATGCGAGAATAAGACAAGAAAAGAGAAGTTGCAATGCTCAAGGTTAAGTGCTCAAACTCTGCTTGAAAATCGCTTTCCAAACCTGCAGCACAACAATAACATAAAATCTTGGATTCCAAAATGAGGAGAGGGCTCCTTATAAAGGAAAATGTGGAGAGGAATGCATCCTAAAGAGAAATGTGGGATAAATCCCTAAAAAGGAAAGTAAGAGGAAAAATCCCACCACTTAGGAATATGTGTAGAGAAAAAGGAATTTTTATTTAATTTATTTCCTTTTTTCATCAAAAAGAGAGCTTTAAGTGAGGATTTTATATTATTAAAAGAGGGATTTTATTTTAATTAAATAAGATTATTTTATTTAATTAAAAATGAGATTTTAATTAAATAAGATAAGATTAAGAGAGATTTTAATTTAAAAGAGAGATTTTCTTTTAATTAAATAAGATTATTTTATTTAATTAAAAGGGATGTTTTCTTTTAATTAAATAAGATTATTGATGAAATGATCAAACCTTAGGAAATATTGAAATAATTGAATTAATTACGATTTGATCAAGGAAATTGATTTGAATTAAAATGTTGCAAAGCATTGATTCAAGAATTTGATAAATTGATTCTATCATTTTGATAAATTGAAGAATGGGGGCCCATAGTCTAGGCGACTATTTTAGGGTGCATACATTTGCCCCTCTTTGACTAATGTGTGATCTTTATGGGAACACATGTCAAAGAATGCAGTTGAAGTATGAGATTAATTTGGGATCACAAAACAACCCAGACGTGTGATCGAAGGACGGGAACACATTAGGACAAAGATAAGTTGTTTGAAAAGGACAAGGTCAACACCCCTGTAAATAGGTAATTTACATGTCTAAAATAAGAATCTCAAGCAAGGTTGCCCCAAGCAGAGAAATTGATAGGATTGATAAAGATGAATCAAGGATTGAAGTTTGATAGGTACTTCCCCCTTGTGATCGAAATCAAAATGAGATAGAGGAGAAACAACAAATTGATAAATTTGATCAAATCAAACTAAAGATAAGGTTCTTGATGTAATATGAAAGATATAAGGATCAAAGAACCAAGGTAGATCATCAAGCATAGAATATTATGCCCCAAGGTTTAATTAGAAGAAAAGAAGTGGGGTGAAAGTGAATGGAAGATAGAAGTTTGGAAGAGGTGAAAGGAAATGGAGAGAAGAAAGAGAATTTTCCTTAAGAAAGAGAATGCCCCAAAATCAATCAACTGTTTAAGATAGAAAATTTTGATTGAGATCATGAAAGAAGATAAGGAAATGAAGATCAAAACATGAC
>MU223796.1:503685-514915 GCA_018584345.1 Thuja plicata
AGAAAATTTTGATTGAGATCATGAAAGAAGATAAGGAAATGAAGATCAAAACATGACCACAGTTGATTAAAATTCCAAAAGAAAGATGAAGGAAAAACCCTCTCAAACTCATAATGCAGCCTAAAAATGCAAATTAACATGAAGTCTAACAATGGAAGCTACATGAAAATACCAAGGTGTACTTGCAATAGAGAAACTATAACATAGGATTTTGTGTTCATCATTCATTAGAGAATGTTAAGGAACTTATTTTCATCATTGGTTGATTATTAATGGACATTGGAAAATCACACAATCATCACTAGTCACAAGCGCAACTATGAAGATATGAATGTGATTTATATCAGATTGGAATGTGGAAAGATTCTAACATAAGCATCAAAGACATAAAGGTCAAGATGACTTCAATCTTAGCTTACCCAATTTAATGTGGAAAAACCACGCTCGCATCAAGGAATAGATGCCAGGATGACCATAAGAAAAGTTGTGCAAAAATAGTCAAGGTGTTAGTAATAACTAAGAGGGGGGGTGAATCAGTGGCCTTAAAATTTTATCCTTCAAACTTAACCACCAATCAATAAATCTCAGATTTTTATGTCCCTACAAGATGTCTGCCATGAAATACTAATAATGATTAACTATCTATCTTTTTTCTCTATCAATCCTTATTCTTTCTTGATTACCGATAAGCAATATAATTATTTACCAAAACTCGGTAAATAAGCAGAGTATACCGATCAATCCAGAGTTAGCTATGTAAGATGAAAAATAGTAAAGAAATGAATCATACACATATAACACATGAATTTTAACATGGAAACCCTGTCAAGGGAAAAACCACTAGGACCGGTACCCCAAATTTTTACTCTTATGAAGTGAGACCTGTTAGGAGCCAACTCTCTTAAAGGTTGCAAACACACTATTAAGTGTGACCTTGTTAGAGGATTTTATACATAGAGGTTGTCACTTAGTATCGAGCATCTATTGCTACCATCCTTGAATCAGCCCCCTTCTTAGACTGTCAATAGGTATTGGGCAAGTCCAATGCTACTTTCATGAATCAAACTTTTGGGCACTTCTTGAGATGTACCTCAATACATAGAAGACTATTAAGTCTTGCTCGGTTAAGATACTTTATGCCTTAATGGTTAAACTAAAACACTATGACCTGTTCATATTGCAACTTGAATTGTGTATATTACCTCTCTGACCAATCTATCATTTCAATCCTTGTGCTCCATATTTTCTACTCTGTGATGCTATGCTCACTATTCGTCAGTGTCTACAAAATTCCTTAGCTCTCCTTCAACTTCTTTGATTAGCACTGCATGAAGTTGTTCTTCATCAGTTTCTCTTTAGCATCCTCTTTCTATTCACTCCCCTTAATCCCCTTTTTAAAATGAATTAAGCTTGTCTCTTATATAGACATAATATTCATCATTTCTTGATTCTTGATTCTCGGTGTGATAAAAAATCCATCCAATTAGATTTAAAGAATAACTCTTGATTTATCTCGTAGATATGTTCTTTCCAACTGTACAAATCATCTTTAAATCAATCACTTATCTCTGGTCAAATAAAACAAAGTAGACAACCAGTTAAGTCTATATTTAGTTCTGCTAGCTAGATATTTTGTCAATTTCTAAGCTCTCTGTTCTGTCGGTCATCACTGTAGTTAGTTGTTGGTGACAACAGACTGATCCATCAGTGAGACTCTAGTTAGCTTCATGATCTCCATCCATCAGGGATCATTGGAATTTTACTCATCCATCATCCTTCTAACTTTTCTCATCGGGCATTCTATGGTTTTGCTTCGTGAGACAACACTATGCTTCTGATCATCGGGTATCATTGTGATTGTTCTTCTTTTTGTTTTCCATTGGTGTGCACTCTGTCGATTTTGTTTGTCACTTAGTGAATACTTGACTTTTATGCATTGCTGAAAGAATAACTTTGGTTCCTTTGGTTCTCTGAAGTCTTTGGCATTATGTACATGACTGTACAGATGATATCAAGTTGACATCAATGACAATACAATCCATTAACTGATTTAATGACTTGTATTATCTTCAACTTAATATTATCAAACATTCAATCAGTTACATGTCATCAATCTCTCCCTTTGCCATTGATGTAAACATACTATATTATCACACTATACAATATGAAATACAACAGTTGAGATTCATCAAACTACCAATCTTTTGTTTTGTTAACCGATAAATGTCTGACCATCAGTAAGCTCTATTTTAAGCTTGGATTTGATTCTTGTAGCTCTCCTTCTGATGTGTTGTGTTCCCTCCTTGTGTCAATTTCAATCCCTTGACTTTTCTTCTCTTTTGATGTCTTTTTCTCTTGTCAGCAACTCTCCCTTTGTATAATATTTCCATACAATTTCTCTCCCTAAGGATATAATCTCTCCCTATTGGAGTAATGTGATAATGGATAATCTTTCTCCCTTTTCTGAAGAATGTGATAATATGGATAATCTCTCTCCCTTTGACAACAATTCCAAACAAATATTTCATAAATATCTGACATAAACAATCATTTTCCTCCATCCATAATATATTCCTTGAATTTTCCTTATCCATCAGAAATACAACAATATGCTATGGTGCTCAGTGATGATATATATCTATCTGTATATAGATGTAGCCTTGAAGTTCATCTCTTTTCTTGCATCAACAATAATGATATTATGATAATATGTGGGTTGATGTAGCCTTCTAGTCATTTTACTAACTGGTAGACAAGGGTTTGACCCCTAGTCTCTTTCTCAAGCACTCAAATATATCTTTGGACAGTGGCTTGGTGAAGATATCAGCTAATTGTTCTTTGGATTGCACATACTCAAGTTTCACCTCCTTTGCTTTAACTTTATCTCTCAAATAATGATACTTGATGGCAATGTGTTTAGTCTTAGCATGCATGACTAGATTCTTGGAAATGTTTATTGCACTGGTGTTATCACAATAGATAATGACTGGGTCTACGATCTTCATATGCATACCTTCCAGTAACAATTTGATCTATGCAATATTTGAAAAATTTGCAGCAGCAGCAACATACTCTACCTCTATAGTAGACTGAGAGATGCATCCTTATTTTTGGCTAATCCATGTGACAAGTCTGTCACTCATAAAGAATGCTCCTCCAGTTGTGCTCTTCCGGTCATCAAGATTTCCATCCCAATCAGTGTCGATAAACACCTTAAGTTCAAAATTGTCTTCTCTTCTATACCATAAGCCATATTCCTCAATATTCTTCAGATATTTTAAAATTCTTTTTACAACAGTCATATGTGATTCCTTGGGGTTAGCAAAAAATCTAGCAACAATTCCTATTGCATGTGCAATATTTGGTCTAGTGTATACAATATACATGAGTTTTCCAATCATTGATTTGTACAAAGTCTAATTTACCTCTGATGTCTTGTTCTCCTTTGAAAACTTACATCTAGTAGCCATCGGTATTCCAACTGGTCTGGAATCTTCCATCTTGAATATTTTTAGGACCTATTTAATGTATTTGGACTGTGTAATGAAAATACCTTCACATTGTTGCAAGATCTATAGACCAAGAAAGAACTTGATCTCTCCAAAAATAGACATCTCAAACTCTTTACTCATCTTATTAGAAAATGATTTGCATAGCATATCATTGCCTCCAAATATGATGTCATCAACAAATATTTCAACAATCAAAGTGTTAGCATCGATATCTTCTTTCAAATAAAGATTACTGTTTTCACTAGTCCTTACAAATCCAATACTTATAAGATAGGAATGAAGTCATTCATACCAGGCTCTAGGAGATTGTTTTAATCCATACAAGGCTTTATGAATTCTACATACCATGTTTCTCTTGTTTGGATCTACAAACCCTTCTGGTTGCTCAATGTATACCTCTTCTTCAAGTATTCCATTTAGGAATGTTGATTTGACATCCATCCGGTATACCTTGAATCCTTTGAATGCAGCATAAGAAAGTAGTATTCTTACACCTTCTAGCCTAGAAGTGGGTGAAAAGGTCTCTCCATAGTCAATACCTTCCTCTTGTGCATATCCATTGCATACTAGTCTTGTTTTATTTCTTGTGACTTCTCCAATCTCATTCAGCTTGTTCCTGAATATCCATTTAGTACCGATGACATTTGTGTCATCTGGTCTTGGTACAAGTGACCATGTCTTATTTTTCTCAATATTCTCAATCTCATCATTCATAGCACTTACCCATTCTTCATTATCAAGTGCAACATTGATAGATTTTGGTTCAAACTCACAAATTAAACAACTTGTGTTTAGAGACTTACTTCTTGTTCTTGTACCAGTTTTGTTATCTCCTATGATCTAGATCTATGGATGGTTACTTCTTACATATTTGGAAAGAGCTAGTTTAGCTTTTTGTCTATCATTTTGATCATCATTTGTTCCTTCATTATGTTCTTCATCACTCTATACATTATTTTGATTATTATCCTGACCATTGGTATTTGTAGCCTGACTGTCGGTTACAACATTTTGTTGCTCTGGAATTAAGTGTTGTTGCTTAGGTAGAGTATTGGGTTCTTCACAGTATACAAACTTGTTGTACTCCTTTGGTTTTTTTGTGCTTTCTAGCTCATTCTTTTCTGCAAATTCATCTATCTTCACATTTGCACTTTCAACAATTTTGTTAGAAGCCTTAATAAGAAATTTATAAGCCTTTCTTTTTGGTGGAATACCCTAGAAATATACCTTCATCACACTTGGCATCAAGCTTTCCATTTCTATCATCCTTTAAGATATTGATGACATTAATTTTTCCATTAGTACACTTAGTGAAAAACATTGACAGAGACGATCGGTATAGCTACCCGACGAATAGAGTATGTAGCTAACTAACACACAGAAGAGATGATACTTGGTGAGGTAAAAAGTACTAAGTATGGAATTAACTGATGAACACTGAAAGGTGTTGTACCGATGAAGTAAACAGGACATCACTGACGGGTCAATGACATAACACAAAGATCATCACCGTCGATACAATTTTGAGAACAAAACCGACGGAGCATAAAAGGCATACTCGATGAACAATTCAAGAAAGGAACACTGATGGAGAATAAAACTGACATACTGACAGAGCAGCCCGACCATCAGAACCGACAGTCAGTTAAAGAACCCGCAAATAGTGGATCTAATTTTTACACATAAGATAAAGCATTGTAATTCTATTTATAGAGTTTTAATTTGTTTTAAATCATTATTTGAGGGTCAAGCAAGAATAATGTAAATGTTTTAAAGCATCCTAATGGATCTAAAACATATCTAACTAAAGTTCAAGGTCAAGTTGTAAACCTTGCATCTAGAGTTAACTTGCAAAGCATGAATCAAGAATAGAGCTAAAAACTAGTATAAATAGATGTTCAATCAATTATGAATTATGGATTCATTGTTGTTGATAGCCACAAAGAGCATGTAAGGAGCAGAAGGAAGAATTCATGCAAATTTCAGAAAAAGGTTTTATCTAGTTATCAAGAACACACAGAGGCTACCGATGTGCAGAGAAAGGTATTATTCAATCATGAAAAGATGATTACTCATAAATAGGAAGTTTTATTGGATTTGTTATCAGCAATTAGAGATTGCATACATCATCGAATCAAAGACTTATGTAGTTGCATTCTAATAAGTGCATCACATTTAAAATCCTTTTGTAGAAGGTGGACTTAACAGTTCTTTACAAAATCTTAATAGAGTGCACACTTAACAGTGTTGCTAAAGCTTCAAACGAAGTAGATCTTAACAGCTCTCCACTGTAATACTCCTAACAAGGTAGGTCATCATAAGTGACCAATTGTAAGTCTTTACTAGCCCCTTCTTATCTATAGATAGTGAAGTCTTGTGGGTAACAATCCCCACCACATTTTTTACTTCCTAACAGGAGTTTTCTGTGATATCATATCTTGTGTCATGTGCTATCTATTTTCATGAATGTTTCTTGTATGGCTACATATTAAAGAACTTATGTTATGATTGCATATGCATAAAGAAATATGGACAGTTAGATAAGTTAATTAACAAACTGATGACTAAGGGTTAATGGGCTAACCAAGAAAAGTTTTAGAGGTACTGATTCACCCCTCCCCTCTCAATACTACATTCACAATATAATTCCAACAATTTGTATCAGAGCTAAGTCTTTTTCTTGAAAATCTTAAAGACTTAAGAGAAAATATCAGAGCAATGGAAAAGTACAGATTAGACAAGACTATTGAGAATGAGCAATTACAAATGCAGATAAACTATGAGCAGTATAAAGAGGCGAGAATCAACTTAAGAAAACTTCTTGATGAAAGAAATATTATGGAAACTAGGATGAATGAGAAGGACTACAAAGAATCAAAAATACTAGATTACTTTGATTCAGCATAATCAACATCAAGTAAAGCATCAGACCAATCAGATGAAAAGATCACAAGTCTACATGAGGCCAATCAACATCTGACCGAGCAATTGAGAATGTTGCAAATTGGTTAAGAGACTCAAATGGTGAAAATGATTGATGTCATGAATGATGCAAGAAAAGATGAAAATGAAAGAACACTAGCCATTGATGATAGGAGGAAAATAACAGAGAAGCTACAAGAGAAAGAATAAAAAATTCAAAGACTTACTAAGCATCACCATGAGATTACCAATCAGATTATTCATATGATTCAAGAAGAAAACATACTAAATACATAACTCATTGAAAGAATACAATCTATTGGTGAGCTAAGAGAAGAGAATGAAAAATTGAATCATGAAATCAAAGTCCAGAATCAACACGATGAATTGATCAAGAAAGCTGAAGATAGCAACAAAAGGATGGATGATTTTTTTGATGGACAGAGAAGAGTCAACAACTACACAGGATTAGGGTACAAAAAGAATGGTGAATCTTCTAATCAACCAGATCAAAGGAATGATTTCACAAACCCAAGATCCAAGAAGCTATCATGAAATCACTGTGGAAAACCCGATCACACCTCAAACATTTGTAGAAGAAAAATGAAAGGTATTCCTCAAGCACAATCTTCTTTCATTGGTAATTGTTATAAATGTCAAAAGAAAGGACACAAGGAATATGAATGCAGATCCAAAGTGACAAATCCAAAAAGGAAAACCTACATGGAAAAGTACTATCCTACTTGCTGCCAACTGTATGAGAAAGTGGACCAGAAGGTCAAGAGGTTGGACCAATTTAGGTATGGCATGTTTGCATTGTCATAAGGTTGGACATGTGATAAAACATTGCAAAGACCGAGTGATAGACACAAGTACTCATCCCAATGGAAATACCATTGATGACATCAAGAGAATGAGAAACAAGATGTGGGTAAAAGCCACAAACACTGAAGGTTCTGGAACAAGCAATAAAAATGATGACACCATATCCAACAGATCTGGTGGCATCACTACAACCAACTAAAATGCACAAGTAAGTATGGAACTGCATTGTGAAAAGTTATATATATGCATTGGTTCCATTGCATATTGATCATGTAGACAGATTAGCATTATTAAAGATGCACCATATTGTCACTTGTAAAATATTGTTAAAAATCAATAATCGGTTATTGGGTACAAATCAACATCGGTGAACACAAACATAAAAGTTAGCACTACTTACTGGAATGTATCGGTCATTACACAAACACGAAGTTTCTAATTGTAAACTGACAGACATCAGTGAACCTTGAGACAACAAAATTTGTCTTCGCCACTTTACCGACCATCATCGGTGAAGTCACCAAAGCTGCTAGCAACCTCGATGCTTTGCACAGACAAGAAAGATTTTATGAATGCCTCTACCGACAAACGTAGTCTTTGTATACCAATTAGTTGGTGAGCATTAATGACAACTTAGGGCACAAAATTTATAAAAGCCCGACGGGTGAACTCATTTTTGCACCTGCGATTTTTGAGTAGAGCATAGCGATTTCAAAGAAAATTGACGAGCGACCTCAGCAAAGACTCAAAACTTCTCAGAGGATTCACAGGAAATCACAGAGATTCAGTAAGTAACCACATTCACCGACCACACTCACTAGTAAATTTTACCCTATTTTTTGACGAGGAATAGTCGAATGTTAGACACCCATTGGTCTCACAGACGACTATAACTATTGTCAAACTTTTTTTGTCGCTTATTCGACAGGAAAATGAATCGTCGACATATCAACCTACTTAGTGGTTGAATTATCGACCGAATCTTCACCAAAAAAATCGCCTGAAGCTAGAGGAATTGCAGATCAAACCTTTTATCTAGGCGGCCAATGCTCGCCAAAATTTTGACCACCTTTGGTCACAATTAAAGTCAAATATATAGTAGTCTCATCGAAACATCAAACACAGTGTGTCACTTTGTTGACCACAGTTGGCCAGAATCAACGTCAAACATATAGCAGTCACATCAAAACATCATAAATAGTGTCTCATTTTCTCAACCAATGTTTGTCGCCATTGACGTCGAACACATGGCATTCTCATCGAAACTACTGATATTAGAGTGTCGAAAAAGAGACCAATACAAATTTTTGTTTAAAAATATATATATATATAGTATTGATGGGTTTAGTATAGTCAAAGATATGATTAGTTTAGTATCAGTATAGGATCAGATAACTAACAGAGATAAGATAAGGTTCCTCTTGTTCCTTCTATAGTAAGAGCTTTCTTTTATGAACTTTTCACTAATCTATATAGGCCAAAGTATCTTCGATTTATTTTATTAAAGTTTAGAAAAGTCTCTAACAGTTAGGTAGTTGTGTTAATTTAGAGCCTTGCATTTTTTGATTAAACAAAATTATTTGTATTTTATAAATAATTTTTCTCTGCAATTATTTTACTGCTACTTACAATTCATGCTTTAATTTTGGAATATTCACCAGAGCCAAGTCTGTGCTGCCCAATCTTTTGTAGCCTAGCCTTTGACGTGTCCTGCAACCTATGAAAAGTTTGAAATATGTTAGAGGATATAGATATAAATATCACTAATTAGTGCATTATTACATTGTACTAGTAGTTAATACTATTGCATACCTTCTTCTCTCACTGGAATAAAGGGAGGATGCTCGTACTTTGCGTTCTAGATGAGACACTTTCTATATGAGTCCCTCACAGTCTTAAGATGTTTGGCAGCTCTTTCTAAAATTTTCTTCTCCCCAAAAATATTACTACCAAACTCATGCTATAAATCTTTAATGAGCTAATCTTTTAATTTTTTGTCTTGCAAGTTCCACCTTTTAAGAAGAAACACAAAATTATTAGATAGAAAAATGAACTAAAGTTGTGTACCTTGAATATAGTAAAATAAAAGACCCGAATGAAAGAAAAAATACTATACCAATTAATGATATGAAAAAAAATAGTGGGATAGGGTTAGTTCACTTATGATGTTCCACCTTCTATGTATGGTGGGTCCGAATATCCTCAGTGTGAAGTCATAAAGTGTCTTATAAAATGAATCATTTCCTGCAAAAAATGTCATGGGATAATCAATCCAAAACTTGTTATGAATAGGTAAATGCATATTACAATATAAAAAATAATAATTTTAAAGTACTTGAAAGCTTAGGATATTTTAAAGGCATCAATTCATTATCGTCAATCAACAATAATGTTCGCATAACTCTCGTGCTAGAAACATGGGTAGATCTAGAAAATGATGGTGAATTATCACCAATACATGTACTTTGATCTGTATATGGCGTACCAAATGGTGCTTCCAGTGTATCTCCTACTCCACAAAATTAATCCACTATGATATGCACCCAAGATTAAAGTACAAATTATCAAATCATAATTAACACAAAACCAAATACAGGAAAACAAGGATTTACCATGCATAGACCCTAAAGGTGTCGATGTTTTCATGCCCCTTGTTGCCAACATTAAATTCGGCAATCTTGGATGGACGTTCGTCGACCTCCTAGGAGGAGTCGCCTACACTTGATGAACTGAACAATACATTGTTAGCAAAGACATTCTAAAATAATAAAAGTAAGAGTTAACTTAAGAAGTTTTTGAACGTTCCAAAGAAAAAATTCCTTGCAACTTGTCAACTAAAGGATTATTTTACCTGAGGCAGCCAAAGCTCTGCTACTACCGACCTCACTGCGTTGTCCTTGACCAGGTACTAGAGTTTCCAAAAAATCATGTAACAAGAACACATATTACATATTTTACTTCACAACATAAAAGAGTATAAAATATAAACCTTTATTGAACTTTTGTTATTACTAAAGATTCATTAATGCTTACTTCATAACGACGTGCTTGCACCATCAATTCAGATTGCCTCTTCAACATCTCCTCGGTTGGATTTTCTTCATCCAAAATGCTCATAATTTCTAAATTTTTTTTTTTAAATTTTTTCCTCAACATAATTGTTATATTAGGCGTTTCTACGATATCATCATTAGAAGGGGTAGCTATTGCCTCTGTTACTGCAGGTGCTTTCCCCTATCCTAAACATAAAATTGTGACAGGAATATCAGTAAAACTATCATAAAAACTCAAAAACCCTAAATAAATTAACGTAATAATATAACATTTTTCAACTATCTAATTTGTACAATTTCAATAAGGTTTACCATTGCTGAAGAATGGGTGGGAGGAGCATCCTTGTGGCCTCTATCATGTGCGGGATCCATATCGTCCTGTGACAAAGATTAAATATAAAAACTTCAAGAAACTGAAAGAAATAGAATTAGCAAAAAAAACTTATTAATAAAATGGTATATAGTACTTACCACCCTCATGATAGTAACTTTGTTTGTATCTATGCGATTTAAATGGTAATCTATTAGTAGTTCTTCCCTTGCACTTATTGATTTTATTGCACATACAAAAACTTGATTCCCCTCACGCGCCTCAAATATGCAATTGGGTTTCTTATTAGTTGAGGAAGGTCGCGTATAATTTATAAAACCCACAATATTACATGTTGCTTTTGGTCTCCCGTCAATGTACATTGCAAATCTTTTTCTTTGATCATTTTATTTCCATTGTATATAATTTGCTGATAGTGCATACCTACGCATACTTTTCTTATATTGAACAATCCACAACAAATCATTGTAATTGTAACACGGACTGACATACTTGAACAATTCAACAAATTTTTTGTAACATACCTTTATCCCATCCATGGAAAATAGGCCCAAACCATGTAATGAGGATGGAGCTATGCGATATAT
>MU223796.1:535248-562232 GCA_018584345.1 Thuja plicata
ACTCAAATGGTGAAAATGATTGATGTCATGAATGATGCAAGAAAAGATGAAAATGAAAGAACACTAGCCATTGATGATAGGAGGAAAATAACAGAGAAGCTACAAGAGAAAGAATAAAAAATTCAAACACTTACTGAGCATCACCATGAGATTACCAATCAGATTATTCTTATGAGTCAAGAGGAAAACAAACTAAATACAAAACTCATAGAAAGAATACAGTCTATTGGTGAGCTAAGAGAAGAGAATGAAAAATTGAATCATGAAATCAAAGTCCAGATTCAACACAACGAATTGATCAAGAAAGCTGAAGATAGCAATAAAAGGATGGATGATTTTCTTGATGGACAGAGAAGAGTCAACAAATACACAGAATTAGGGTACAATAAGAATGGTGAATCTTCTAATCAACCAGATCAAAGGAATGATTTCACAACCCCAAGATCCAAGAAGCTGTCATGCAATCACTATGGAAAACCCGGCCACACCTCAAACATTTGCAGAAGAAAAATGAAAGGTATTCCTCAAGCACAATCTACTTTCATTGGTAATTGTTATAAATGTCAAAAGAAAGGACACAAGGCACATGAATGTAGATCCAAAGTGAAATCCACAAAGGAAAACCTACATGGAAAAGTACTGTCCTACCTACAAGATGAATGGGCATACACATGAGGAGTGCTAGAAAAAGAACAAGTCCTAGACACCAAAAGAAACTAATAATAGCTACATGTTTGGGACTATAACACATGGGTAAAATACACAACATGTGGAAGGTATGGTCATATTGATGCCAACTGTATGATAAAGTGGACCAGAAGGTCAAGAGGTTGGACCAATCTAGGTATGGCATGTTTGCATTATCATAAGGTTGGACATGTGATAAAAGATTGCAAAGACTGACAGACAGACACAAGTACTCATCCCAATAGAAATACCATTGATGACATCAAGAAAATGAGAAAAAATATGTGGGTAAAAGCCACAAACACTGAAGGTGCTGGAACAAGCAATACAAATGCTGACACCCTATCCAACAAATCTAGTGGCATCACTACATCCAACGAAAATGCACAAGTATGGAATTGCATTGTGAAAAGTTATATATATGCATCGTTTCCATTACATATTGATCATATAGACAAATTAGCATTATTAAAGATGCACCATATTGTCACTTGTAAAATATTGTTAAAAATCAACCATCGGTTATTGGGTACAAATCAACATCGATGCATACACACAGAAAAGTTAGCACTACTTACCAGAATATATCGGTCATTACACAAATGTCAAGTTGCTAAGTGTAAACTGATGGACATCGGTGAACCTTGAGACAATGAAACTTGTCTTTTCCACTTTACTGACCATCATCGGTGAATTCACCAAAGCTGCTAGTAACCCTGATGCTTTGCATAGACATTGAAGATGTTATGAATGCCTCTACCGACAAACAATTAATCATAAACACATAAAACATAAATTTTAACATGGAAACCCTATTAAGGGAAAAATCACTGGGACCGGTACCCCAAATTTTCACTCTTGTGAAGTGAGCCCTGTTAGGAGCCAACCCTGTTAAAGGTTACAAACACACTGTTAAGTGTGACCTTGTTAGAGAATTTTATACATAGAGGTTGTCACTTAGTATCAGGCATCTATTGCTACCATGCTTGAATTAGTCTCCTTCTTAGACAATCAATAGGTATCGGGAAAGTCCAATGCTACTTTCATGAATCAACCTTTTGGGCACTCCTTGAGATGTACCTCAATATATAGAAGACTATTAAGTGCTACTCGGTTAAGAGACTTGATGCTTCAATGGTTAAACTGAAACACTATGACCTGTTCATATTGCAACTAGAATTGCAGATTTTTAGATCTATTTATGTACATTAACTCTCTGACCAATGTATCAATTCAATCCTTGTGCTCCATATTTTCTGCTCTATGATGCTGTGCTCACTATTCATCGGTGTCTACAAAATTCCTTAGCTCTCCTTTAGCTTGTTTGATCAGCACTACATGAAGTTGTTCTTCATCTGTTTCTCTTCAGTATCCTCTTTCTATTCACTCCTCTTAATCCCCTTTTTAAAATGAATTAAGCTTGTCTCTTATATAGACATAATAGTCCTCATTTCTTGATTCTTGATTCTTGACATGATAAAAAATCCAGACAATTAGATTTAAAGAATAACTCCTGATTTTTCTCATAGGTATCTTCTTTCCAACTGTACAAATCATCTTTAAATCTATCACTTATCTATGGTCGAATAAAACAAAGTAGACAACCAATTAAGTCTATATTTAGCTCTGCCAGTTAAATATTTTGTCATTTTCTAAACTCTGTTCTGTTGGTCATCACTACACTTAGTTGTTGGTGACAACTGAGTGATCCATCAGTGAGACTCCTGTTAGCTTCGTGATCTCCATTTGTCAGGCATCATTTGAATTTTACTCATCGGGCATCCTTCTATCTTTGCTCATCAAGCATTCTGTGGTTTTTCTTCATCAAGCAACACTATGCTTCTGATTGTTGGGTATCACTGTGACTGTTCTTCTTTGCATTGTCTGTTGGTGTGCACTCTCTTGGTGTTGTTTGTCACTTGGTGAATAATTGACTTTTATGCATTGTTGAAAGCATAACTTTGGTTCCTTTGGTTCTCTGAAGTCTTTGGAATTATGTACATGACCATACAGATGATATCAATTTGACATCAATAACAATAAAGTCCATTAATTGATTTAATGGTCTATATTATCTTCAACTTAACATTATAAAAAATTCAATCAGTTACATGTCATCACAAAGATGATGCCTCAAATCTCCTAAGTGTTTCAAAGGGACAACAAGATACACTCTAGAGTTTCAAGACCACACCCACAAGAAGAAAGCAAGTCAAAACATGCCCCATGCCCCAAGTCCTCTAGATATACATCCTTGATAGACTTATTAGAAAAAGACACTAAACAAAAATCAATAATAGTCAACACACAAAGAAAAGATCATGACATAGCTCAAGCATTAAGTGTTGTGTTTAAAAATTTAAGTGTGTTAACTGATACTGAGTTCCAAGGATAAGGATCAAATGCTTTCAAGCGTGTAAGATCACATGATAAAACTGGGTAAGACCAAACTGATAAGTGTTTAAAAACACTCGATGTCAGGGGTTGTGTTGAAAAACACAGTGGGGATGGTGTTGAAAAACACCATGTGTGAGATTTACTAAAGACAAATGCATCCAAGAGACCAAAGCTAACATAGTTATGCCCCCTAGACAAAGACAAAGACCAATTCTAAACCAAGGAAATAAGGACAAGGCATGATGGAGAAAGCCTAAATATCGAGGATATGCGCCAAGAAACAGGTGTGCAAAGGCCTCAAGTAGCGCCCATTTCTAGGTTTTCACAACTTGGAAATTTAATTTTTGAATTTTTTGATTTTTTTTTTGTATTTTTGGAATATATAATTTTTTTGGAGATAGATCAAAGCTCCTATTGCTAGGTTTTCTCTAAGATGATCATTTTTTCAAGACATTTTCTGATTTTTAGAATTGTTGACAATATATCATTTTTTGGGATTTTTCCAAGATCAATAAGTATGTACAAAAGGTGCCCCCAGACAGAATGGGCATCATGGATAGAACTTATCCAGTTGCAAGAAATTGATAGGATCATGGAGCTCCTCTCCCTCTACTGTAGACACTAAATAAGCACTTAACCTAAAAGTTGTTGTAATGATGTAAGGTCCAAGCCAATTAGGTTCAAATTTTCCCTTTTGATCTCTATATTGTTTATTCTTGGGATTTTCATGTAGGACAAGATCTCCCACTTGGAATTCTCTAGGGTGAACCTTTTTGTTGAAGGATTTGGACATGCGATTTTGATAAACTCTCATATGGTCAAATGACGTTTTATGTTTCTCATCTAGAAGTTCTAACTCTTGAAGTCTCATGGCGCGGTAGTCTTCATTTGTAACTAGACCTTTGAGGGAAACTCTAAGTGAAGGAATCTCAACCTCAAAAGGTAACACTACTTCAGCACCATATGTAAGGGAAAAAGGAGTAGCCCCAGTAGGAGTACAAATAATCATTCTATAGGCCCAAAAATCTAGTTTTATCTATAAGTGCCAATCTCTACAATTCTTACAAATTTTTCTATGTAGGATTTTAAGAATGGTTTTGTTTGATGCCTCTGCTTGACCATTTCCTTGCGGGAAGTAAATGGAAGACCAATTTTGTTTAATCTTGAATTTCTTGTAGAGTTGTTTAAGATCTTTATTTTTGAACTAGCCTCCATTATCAGTGATAATATCAGAAGGCACTCCAGATCGACAGACGATATGGTTCAAAATGAATAGAGAGACTATCTTGCCCGAGGCAACAGAAAGTGGGACAGCTTCTACCCATTTAGTGAAGTAATCAGTAGCAATGATAATAAACTTGTGTCCACCTGATGAGTTGGGATGAATCTACCCAACAAGATCAAAGGCCCATCGCTGAAATAGCCAATGAGATATAGAAGGAATGAGCTCCCTACCTAGAGCATGTATTAGGTTACCATGTTTCTGACACTTTTCACATGACTTTGAAAAAGCTATTGCATCAATCTACATCGTAGGCCAATAGTACCCCATCCTAAGAAATATTTGGGCCATGGAAAGACCATTGGAATGTCCCCCACAAATGCCCTCATGGATGTCAACTAACGCTTGAGTCAGATTCTTCCTTTTCTAAGCATCTAAGAAGTGTTCCATCTAGACCCCTCCTATATAAATCACCAGAGATAAGGGAATGGTGAGAGGCATTTTGAGTAAGTTTATTGTGTTCAGATTGGTTAAATGTTTCAGGTATAATGTCATCACGAAGGTATGAGTAAATGACACCATAAAAGGATGACTCATGACTAACAAGGGTACAAATGACATAACTTTATTGGGAGTCATAGATAGGGTGATGTAGCGCTTCCACCAAGAATTCAAATCTAGATTCATGTTGCCCTAACTGAAGGAGTGAAGAAAGTGTAGCCATAGAATCAGCTGCTTTGTTTTCTTCTCTAGGGATTTGTCGAAACATGACAAATGTGAAGTATCATTTCAAGGAATTAACCATTTTCTTGTAAGGTACCAGCTTCTCATTTTTTGTTTGATATTCATCATTGACTTGGTTGATTATTAGCTATGAATCCTCATAGATGTGTAACTCTGTGATTCTCCATTCTATGGCCTTCTTAAGTCCATTTGTTAAAGCTTCATACTCAACAATATTGTTTATACATGGGAACAATAACTTGTAAGACTTAGGAATTGTGTACCCATGAGGATAAACAAACAACAAACTAGCTCCTGAACCATTTTGCATAAAGGATCCATTAAAGAGAATTTTCTATGTTCTTTCAGTCATATACATGAGGTGTTCATCTGGGAATTCAACTTGAATAGGTGCATTATCTTGTATTGGGAAATCAGCCAATTGATCTACAATGGCTTGTCCTTTGATTGCTTTACACTCAATGTACTCTATGTCAAACTCTAAAAGGATCATCATCCATATAGCAAGTCTACCTATGAGGGAAGCCTTACCTAGTAAATACTTGAGTGGATCTATTTTTTCTATGAGATGTATAGTGTGCGTAAGCATGTAATGTCACAACTTTTGGGAAGCAAACACAACTGCAAGGCAAGATTTCTCAATGGTGGTTTAGTTAACCTCATATGAAACAAGAGTGCGGCTAATGTAGTATATTTCTCTTTCTTTCCTATGTTCATCAAGTTGAGCTAGTAATTCCCCCAAGGAAGATTATACCGCTGAAATGTATAGAATAAGTGGTTTACTTGGGATAGGAGGCATTCAAATGGGAGGATTTGCCAAGTATTTCTTGATTTGATCTATGCTCTTTTGACAATCCTCATTCCAAACACATTTGACTCATTTGTGTAAGTTCTTGCTGAAAGGTTGAGCTCTATCTGCCAACTGTGAAATGAATCTCCTTATGGATTAAAGACGTCCTTGAAGACTCCTCATTTGACTAATGTTTCTAGGAGGTTGCATATCTATGATTGCTTGGAATTTTTCAAGGTCTACCTCTATTCCTCTTGCTGAAATGATTAATCCTAGTAGTTTTCCAGAGGTGACTCGAAATGCATAGTTTTTAGGATTTAACCTTAGTTGAAATTGTTCCATGCGATCTACAATGACTTCTAAATCATCTAAGTGTGTGTCTCTCTTTTTAGACTTGGCCAAGGTGTCGTCCACATAATCTTCCATATTTGTATGCATCATGTCATGAAAAATGGTTGACATAGCTCGTTGATAGGTGGCTCTTGCATTTTTTAATCCAAAAGACATAACATTCCAACAATAGGCACCCCATGCACAAGTGAATGCAGTCTTTTCTTTGATCTTCAGGAGCTATCTTAATTTGATTATATCCAAAAAAACCATCCATCAAGGAATAAATCTCATAACCCGCAGTCATATCCACTATCATGTCTATATTGGTAAGTGGAAAGTCATCCTTTGGGCATGCTCTATTGACATCTCTAAAATCTATGCAAACTCAAATGGATTTTTCATGTTTGGAAACTGGTACAATGTTTGATATCCATTGAACATAGGCAATAGCTTTAGTGAGTTCTTGCAGGATGTTGTTGAAGACTTATTTGGCTAAGAAGATGGAATGAAACTACTAACAAGTGGTTTTGTAGGTTGCCTTATGCATTCAACCAAACTTATTTTTCAATTCTAGGAACTTAACATAATTTCTTTCCAATTCATAACTTGATTAGAGAAGTATGCTCTTTTCCTTCATGGAAAATCAGAACCTCAAACATCAAGTTAAGATTTGAATAGAAATTGGGGAAATAAATTTAATTGTTCAAAAGTGTTTTGGTTAAATTATTTTTTAGGAACCTAGTTTTTGAATTTGAATTTGATTCTTATTCCAACTAGAGGATTATGCTCTTTTCCCAAGTTGGAAAATCAAAAACTTGATATGGGGGACTAAGTTTTGAGTTTGACAATTCAAGGTAAAGAATCTTGCATGATGTGTTTTATAGGAGAAAATGATATGGATAGGAGAGTATGCTCTTCTTCCTCGTAAAGAATCAGAAATCTAGATTTCTAAGCCACCAATCCTACACCAAGGAGTTTCTCTAATTCTTCTTTGACTAGGAGAGCTATGTGAGGATGCATCTTTCTCAAAATTTTTTTAACCAATTTGACACCCAGAGCTATGGACAATTGATGCATGATAAGATTAGTGTCCAACCCTAGCATATCTGAATAAATCCATGCAAAGTTGACCTTCTTTTTCTGTAAGAACTTAGTGTAAGCTTCTTTTTCTTGTGGTGATAAGGAATTAGCTAAGTGTACTATCTGTGGAGCCTCATCTGCACCCAAATTGATTGCTTGTGTTGGTTCAATAAGTACTAAAGATCTATCTTGAAATTATCTAGGGAGATGATCAAGTACCTCATCCTTAGGCACCTCAGAGAGGTTTTCACCCTAGGATACGTCATTTCTATTTACTTTTTTTGGTTCTGACACCACCACACAACGGTTTTCACCATCAGAACTCCTATTCTTTTTATGTTCTTTTCTTTTTATTTTGTGACTAATGTACTTGATATCTGTCTTTGTCATGCTAGTAGCTAGTTCACTGGTGGAAGAGACTATGGGTTCAAAGGCATTCAAGTAACAGGCTATCTCATAATCATTTTGAAAGGTTAAGAGCTCAGGTTCTTGATAGCATTGGGACCAATAAATGAGGTTAGGATGAACAAGAGGTAAGTGAATGACTGGTTCAAGGTTGTAAATGTGAATGATATCATCTCTGGTGACCGAAGAGTTGGATTTTGTTAAGTATCCTTGTAAGCTACCCAAATCGAGATTCGTCCTAACAAGTGAAGAATCGTTCGCTAAGGAAACATGTGGGTTCAAGTCCTCTAATCCTACATGTGACTCATTGGCTACCTCGGGTTGAGAACTCTAAGTGTGGATGACATCAACATCCATGTCAACTATGGAAGGCTGTAAGAAGGAGTCCCATTCATACTCACATGAACTTGTTTCTAAACTTTGACTAGGATGTTTACACCATGAAGGTTTGGGACGTCTTGATGTAGAAGTTCTAGAGTCATCAAGGGTAACACCTTCTCTTTCCATCAAACAAACAAGATTCTTTCATTGACGTTCTTTGAAAGGATCTTCTACATCTGATTCATCTTGTTCTAAGGTTGCAATTGTCTCAGGAGTGACTGGACTATCTAGATCTCCCCATAGGAGATTAGTGGAAGGGACCCAATCTTCACACCCGTATTGCTGATTTATTAAATTAGGTATGTATTCTAGTTCATCTTCATTATCTGACTCATCAAAGATAGGATTAGTGTTCTCATTGTGATCCACAAATCCTAGGCCAACCATCTTCTTAGACTTGCATCCAAAAAGAGCACGATCAAGAGGTTTGGCTCTAGCATCTAATCTGTTACTAAGAGGACCATGTCCAGGATAGCCCATCTGTTTGAGAAAAGTATACCCTCTTCCATAAGCCTTAGGAGAGGGAGAGAAGTTCTCATTGTTAATGTATTTCTCTTCTCTATAGATCCAGTCTCTAACAACTATCTCTTCCTTCTCATCTTGCCAAACACGTGCCAAATAAAGTCATAGCTGAAGAGGAAGGTCTCATTTCTTGTGAAGGCTTTCCATAAGACCGACGTGAAACTAGTAGTGTGGTGAGGGAGTTGAGTTGATACCCCCTATGCCAAGGTCCATTGACTTGAACTGGTCTTTACATTCAGCTAAGGTTGTATCGAAGTCTTCTACTTCTCTATTGAGGGGAACATGAGCACTCGTTGAAACTAAGTTAATGGATAAAGTGTTATCCCTAGGTATATAAATCTTTATTCCATTGTAAGGGAACTTAACACACTGATGATAGGTAGATGACATTTCTTTCATATCATGAATCCATAGTCTACTGAGTAAGATATTGTACGCAAGGGGGCCAGCGTCAACTATTGGGAATAAAATATCTTTTTCAATAGGGTCAATCCCAATAGGAAGGACGACCAACCCCTTGGAACTTCTTTCCACCTCATCATAGGCTTTTATGGTGATATTTTTTTTGGTATCTATGACTTGTTCAGAATAACCCAACTTTGTCAAAAGACTCAAGGAACAAATATTAATCCCAGCATCCCCATCTATCAACACATGCCTAACACGGGTTTTGTGGATCATGACCTCAATATGAAGAGCGAGATTGTGTGGGTGGCTCAAAGCTTTATCATTATCCTATGAAAATGTAAGGCAATGAGGGATAGAAATATGGTTAACCATGTGTTGGAATTGATCAATGTATAAGTTTTTGGGGACATTTTCCATGTGCAAAGCATCCTCAAGGACTTGCTTGTGTCTCAGGGACAACTCTAAGAGCTCAAAGATCAAAATTTGAGCTGGGGTTCTTTGCAACTAATTGACAAGATTATAGCTCGACTTAGGATTGAATGCTAGTTTTTAGGTGACATTCATGGATGTCACTTGCTTAGGTTTACTTGGTTGACTTGAATTGGATCCTCTAACGAAAACTGGACCTTGGCTTCGTGTGACAACATTGAGAGTTTGAGATGACACTTTAGAGTTAGGACCCCTTAGCACCAGGATGGATTCTTCATCATAGATAGGAGGAGAGTCCATGTCTAGATAATAACCATACATATCTTTATCCCTCATCATGTTGACATTCTCTTCTACAACTTCAAGCATGTTGATAACATTATCTGCATCTGTGTAAGTGTAATTGACTTTAGCCTTTCCATTCTTAGGTTTAGAGGTTTCCCCCTTCTCATACTTGGGCAAAGGTTCTTTGAATGCCTTATGATCGACATTGGTGTTCAATCCATCTACCTTAATTTTTCCATTCTCAATGAGATCTTGGATGATATGTTTTATTTTTCAACAATTTTCAATATCATGTCCAATTCTATTATGAAACTTGCAAAAGGATTTCTCATCCCACCAATGTGGCTTAACATCAGGTATATAATGCTTCGCAGGATCTTGAGGATGTGCAAGGTTGTTGGCAATGAGTGTTTTCAAGACATCCTCATATGAATCACCAAGTGTTTTCTTAGGCTTATCTTGGTATCTTGGCTTGTTCTCTTGTTGATTAAAAACATTGAGTTTCATGGCTTGAACAACGCTAGAAAAGTGGAGAATAGTTTGATCTTTGGGTTGGGAGGATTCCACAACTCCATCATTGACCACTTGTTTGTTCCTATTCCAATGTGATTTCTTTCCTTTATCTTTGTTAGGGTTGTTGTTATTTTGACCATTGTTGTTGTTCTTTCCATGTTTGGTCAAAATTCCTTGTTCTTTCAAAACATCCTCAATCCTACATGTGGTTTCAACCATGGTGTCAAAGGAACCAAAAACCATCTTCCTAACTTCATACCGCATTTCAGGAATCAAGTTGCTAACAAGGATGTCAATCTTCTCATTTTTAGGGATGGTCCTAGGGTAGCGAGAGCATTTTCGTCTCCACCTTTGCAAGAAAGTAACAAAGGATTCCCCTTGATTTTTCTTTAAGTTTCATAAGTCCAACATGGTGATAGACCTTGAAAGGTTGTATGCAAAGTGTCGGACAAATATATGGATGAGTTCTTTGAAAGTCTTAATGGGGGGAGTTATGTTGGTGAACCATTCCATCTCTTGACCCTTAAGACTCCTTGGGAACAATCTCATGAGGTACGAGTCATCTTGATGGAACTCAAAACTCGTGGTATAGAATTGATGCACGTGATCATGTGGATCTCCATTCCCATCATACTTGTCATATTGAGGGATCTCAACCTTTCTAGGGAATTATTTCATGTTAAAACTTTTGTCAAAAGGATTAGGAAAAATTGAATCAAGTGAGAATGAACTCTTGGGTGCCAACATCTTTTCCATCATACTCTTAATTTGTTTGATCTCTTCTTCTTGAGATGGACCTTGCTTCTTGATCTTCTTGTCCACATCAAAGTTGTAGGGGACCCTAGTGCCCTTGTTGATTAAACTCTCTAGGAACTTGTCTTTGTTTTTCTCTAAGTATCTCTCCACATACTGTTGGAAGAGTGGTTCTTTTTTATCTTTGTAAAGTCAAAACTTGAGCTACTACCCCCATATTGTGAACTGTGGTGAGCACATTAGGAAGGTTTTCTTGAGTTCCTAAGAGGTGTTTGTCTCCTATGATGATCATGTCTTGAAGCTCTTCTTTTTCTAGGGCTAGGAGATCGTGAAGGTGTTCTTGAACATCTTCTACTTCATGGAGTCTTAGGAGGGGTGGATGGAGGAGATCTATTTCCACCACCAACACGCATGTTGTTAAATCGATCATTAAGTTGTTGAGCCAAGAGTCTATCTTTCTCTTCTTGGAAGGCTTTCCTTTCTATCTCCAAAAAGGTTTGTCTCTCCAACTCTAGGAGTTTAAATTTCTCTTCCTTTTTTAGCTTGCTCATCTAGGAAGGCTTTCTTTTCACGCTCAATTTTCTTAAGTCTTTCACTCGTGTATCTTGAAGATGTTTTGAGCGGTGAACTTGGTCTTGAATGTCTAAACAAGTCATTGGTCTACTTTGCATTCACACAAGTGTCATAAGGTTCATCATCTTGGATTTCATGTTGTGATTATTCTTCTTGATAGGCTTTCCTCTTACTTCTTTCATCCCTTTGGTATGCATCCAGATATCTAGTTGAGATAAGGGGTGAGACTAGTCAATTTTCACGATAGGAACTGCCAAACAAAATGGTATCTCTATGTTTTTCAAGTATGTCATCAAGGCGTTTATCAATTTCTTCCCTCTCTCATTGATTCATTATGTAACTCATATCCATATATGAGCGAGAAGATGCTAAGGGTGTACTCAACTCACTAAAGTTACTCTTGGGATCAAACCAAACTTCTGAGTTGTTTCTGGGTGATTGATCAAATATGATCTATTTTCCCTTACATTTTTGGCAAGTTTGAACTAAGGGTAATTGGTTAAAGACTACTTGAGGTTTATTTCCTTGATCTACTTGAATTATTGTTGTAACCAACATGAAAGAAAAGTAATAGGTGATAGGATGAACCTAAGAAATGTTGGTACCAAACTAGGATAGTAAAAGAACTCACTTGTCCAAAAGAGAGGTGATAAGATAGAATTTTGCAAGAGGCCTAAACCAACACTGCCACAGAGGTGCCCACTGAATGGGTGAATACCCTAACACATATGTATTAGGAGGATGATTTATTGGAGTTGATGAAAACTATCAACCCACAACTCCCAAGAATCACTTGCATGCAAACCTGTCACAGAAAGAGAGAAGCAAAAAATCTATGGAGGCCAAAAATCACAGATCGATGGAAGAGGAAACATCTTGTGCAAACAATGGAGTAAAAACTCTAAATTCAATAACATCCTCAATTAATTAATAATCATCGAATTGAATAATTTACAAAGAGGGAATCCTTATAAAAAGATACCGCAACCCTAAAGGGGAAATTTCTAGGTTGCATAATAATAATTAATTATTAAATGCCTAAAGTTTAGCTTAAGTAAAAGAGAGATAATAAGTGACTTAATAATTAAATAAATATGATTTAATTAATAAGTGGAATCACTTTATTACTCTAACACCCCCCCTTAAGATAAACTTAGGGAGAAGCTAAAACCTAGAAATAGCTACTGAAAGTAGAAAAATGGGTCCTGGCAACAAGGCCTGATGAGGTATCCAATACAAAAAAATCTTTGTAAAGAGGAGAAATAGAGAAAACCACATGCGAAAAAACCTACTCCAAAAAGAGATGAAGCCTAGTGAAGGACTGAAGAAGCCACCAAAATAGATAAAGTCCCAGAAAATAGGAACAAAGAAAGAACATGTAGAACACCTGTGAAGCATGAAGCTGCAAACACTGTCAAAAAATAACTGTTGGAACCTCCACTGTAATAGAACATGATCAAGTAGAGAAGACTTTAAACAAAGCCTGAAGAGCCGATCAATCAAAGATGGAAGAATGCCTCCAAAATAGGAATGAAATAAGAGTTTCCATATGGTAAATGATCCATCCCACCGAAATGCATAGGTACCAACCACTGCATCCACCTAGTACATAGGAACAAATACTGAATATATGGATCACTCCATCGAACCAAGGAAGCATTAGAACCAGTAGGAGATAACCCCCCCACAATGCTGAACATGGAGAGGTCTGACAGGAACATTGAAATGCAATGCCAAAAAACAACTGCAAGAAGAAGAATCAGGAACAGCAATAGTGCAGAAGAAGGTACAAGCACAGGATAAAGGGTGGTGTCGAAGTAGAAGAAATGATCTTCTAGACACACATCATGAGGCTAATGTCATGGAAGGGACACTCACTTGACAAAGGTGGATGAGCACAAAAGGAAAAATATCATAACCCCCCCATGGCACTTTATAACTGAGTGCAAGTATAAACAAGCACAAGGTGTACAAGATTCCAGATATGCAACTGGAGGCACTTTATTTTAGTGCGTTTACAAAAGAAAACTACAGAAAAAGGTGTATACAATGTTCAGAGAAGGAAACGATCCCAGGACCTCAAACATCCAAGATATCTACCATAATGCCATAAAGAAAAAAATTAAATACACAGATACATGGAGCAGAATCTGGGTGTGAGACCCATAGAAGAAGAAAGAGAACAAAACCAGCTTTCCGACGCCATGCGAAAGTCAAAAAATGGAGTCCATAAGAGTAAGATCGCTGACTTTGACAAGTGAAAAAACTTGCAAGGTAGAAAAATCATAAAATCTATCCTGCCGAAAGACGTCCGTCTCGGAAAGAGCTTTCTGGCGATATAAGGAAGTCAAAAATTGACCTCCGTTTGCTCCAGATATGAGCAAAAAACACCGGGAGGTCAAAACAGAAGTGAACCTCATGAAACCTTAGCCAAAAATAGCGGAGCCTTGCTAAACTAGCGATTCCTCCAAAATAAATACTACCTCTAGATTTCCCACCAAAATGGCAAAAGAAAAATATATATATATTTTTAATGAAAAAAAACAATAAAAAAATATTACGCTTTTTTTTAAAGAAAAAAATAAATAAATAAGCACATGCTTTTTTTTTATATAAAAAAAACACAAAAAAAAGATTTTTTTTTTAATTTTTAAAAAATATTAAAAAATCTTAGGGCCTATGGCTATTGACATCAGAAGCACGGAAACTGAGGTGGATTTTTGCCTCAAAAAACATGTCAAGGTCATGCAAGCAAAAAATGGAGCCCAGATTTCAACTGTGTCCAAATAAGTCATGTCTTATATGAAAATAGGGGTTTTGGGGGTATTCCGGACACAACCCAGATGTCAGTTTTTTCTCAAACTACTCCAAATAAAAATTATCCCAAAAACCACTAAAATCTGAGAGATAAATCTCTCAAAAACACAGATTTAAAGAACAAGGCCAAATCTCTCATGAAGAGAATAGGGGCATGAAGATCTGGAGCTATGATACCATATTGGAGTTGATGAAAATTATCAACCCACAACTCCCAAGAATCACCTACATGCAAACCTGTCATAGAAAGAGAGAAGCAAAAAATCTTTGGAGGCCAAAAATACAGATCAATGGAAGAGAAAACATCTTGTGCAAACAATGGAGAAAAAACTCTTGATGCAATAACATCTTCAATTAATTAATAACCATCGAATTGAATAATTTACAAAGAGGGAATCCTTATAAAAGGATACTGAAACCCTAAAAGGGAAACCCTAAAGGGGAAATACCTAGGTTGCATAATAATAATTAATAAAATAATTAATTATTAAATACCTAAAGTTTAGCTTAAGTAAAAGAGAGATAATAAGTGACTTAATAATTAAATCAATATGATTTAATTAATAAGTGAAATCACTTTATTACTCTAACATGATTTATGCAAGTTATACTAATTGAATTTGAATTTGTATGGAAGTGAATAGACAAGAGATTACTAAAACTCTCCAAGTGTGTTATCAAAGGATCCAAAGTTTTATCTTCTCAACAAGGATGGTTTCTATCTCATCGAATCCAAGCAAGGTCACTCATGAAATCAAAGATTACTAGTTCAAGAGGTCAAAACACAAGAATCCAAAGTGCAAACAGGCTTCTAACAGTGGGGTAAGTGACCTGGTCTGACTCGGATCAACTGTTTCTGAAAATTTGGGACAGTTTCATGCACAGAAGTGTTCTCTCATGTGAAGAAACAGACAGGCTCATGCGAAAATTGGCAAACTGGGAGGCGACAAGTGCTAACAGCAAGTTTTAAAAAGTTGGTTTTCGACTCGGGAACTCAATTTTTGTTCATTTTAATTAACCAACTAGATGCATTAACAAATGTTTATCATTAATCAGGCACACAAGACATCAATCAGGGAGTTCAAGCAAACAAATGTCTTCAAACAATGAGCAAGGGACAAAGCAACCTTGCGTGTGAAGAAGAATAGTGTCGTAGTATTCTACTCCCTAAGAACTCTACTTGTGTATGTTCTCAAAATATTTTTCTATCACGCACATAGTCCTAGAAAATAAAAAGTTGGTTGCACTATGGTTCATAGTAATGCTCAACTCTACAACTCTTGCAATCTCAAGTGGGCGAACTCCAATCCAGGTGCACTGGGGTTTTGACATTATCCAAGAATTTAATCAATCAAGAGCTGCTGAGGAGATCTGAAAGCCCAACAAGAGACCACACCTGTGGAGATTTCTTCCACAAGGACATTTATATAGCAGTTGTTTCTCCATGGCAGGAGTGGCTAATACCGCTTGAGGTTCTGTCCATGTGGTTTACCCAATAAAGAGAGTGTCCACTATGGTTAAACCTCTCTAATAAGGAAGACTCACAACATGGACCACATGGGGACTTGGTTCCGATTCAAGGGTTCCAAGTTTCTGATGCTCCCGAAGGGAACATAGCATAATCCTCTAGCCTCTTCACCTCACCCAAACACAAAAAATAGATAAATTGACCCGCTAAATCACTGATACCAACTCAAAAAATTTTGTCTATTGAAAATGACTTCTGTTTCTCTCAAGAGAGAATATACTGCCAGTTGCCAAAGACTCGACAATGTTTGAACCTAGAGTTGATCAACACCTTCCCTACCTACAAGTGGTTCTGTCGTCAAGAAGAGCTTGAACCCACTCTCTCAAGATCCAAAAATTGTGTTCATAGGGCCTAATTACTATGTGTTATAGATATGCAGGAAAAAAAATTAATCTATGTTCGTTCTTTTAGAGAAGAAATTGAAATGTGATCTATGAAAGCAGAAAATCACCCAAGTAAGACATGTGAGAGGTTCATTTTAATGAAAGGAAACCAAATGTTATAGAGATTTAAATAGAATACCTGGTAATCCATGCAACGCGCTTAATAGATTTTACCTTATTTTTATTTTTTTTGAGATTTTTCGCGCAAGCAAGCCACGAACTCTCTAACAAGCAAGACATGAAGCAAAACAAGCAAACAAGCAAACAATAAAACAAGATATGCAATGTATACTCAACTTGTGCAAACCCTAGGGTTAGATCTGAAAATAAATTGTTAGGAGCAATAAGAACCAACAAATAATCCAAATGACAACTCATATCATGCATTGAACTATGTGAAAAATAAGTGCAAGCTAATCATTAAATGCCCTTTTTTTAATTTTGATTTTTTGACCTAGTCAACAAGATTGGACCTATATGACATGAATTCAGATCCCAAACCATAAATGTAGAAAAGAGAGCCCTATTAAACAATAGAGAGATTTCCAAAAATGTCAAAATTTCAAAAGATTTTTTCATTTGTGCCCTAGGGAGCCGTTTTCCCAAAATAGACTAGTTTTCATAAATTGACCAAATGAGCTATGATATTGCATCCAAATTTAAAACACAAAGAATGGACCCCCTATAGAATTTAAATACCTCTCCGAAAATGTAAAAATTTCTAAAAAATATGATGATTTGCACCAAAAATTAATGTTTTATGAAAAATAAAGAAAAAATATAAAAAAATTCACAATACCTTTGAAAATTCTAAATTTTTTACTAAAGCTTCTCTGATATGTCTCCAACATGCAAAAATAAATTTAGACCAAAAATCCAAGCCATTTGGGAGATATGATTAAATCTTTAAAAATCTAGGGTTTTTGTCTCCAAGCAAATCTGCACAAGAGGGTTAGCTCCAAAAATAACCAAAACTAGCATGTAAAGGTGGGTTGCCTCACGGTGGGTGCCAAAAATGTGTGCTAAAATGTTGAAATACTTATATGAGTCATTATATCCAAGATTTCTCAAGAATGAGGTCTCAAATGATGACTCATAGCTTTCTATTCATGGAGTGCAAGGGTTTATAATGGAGGCCCTCAATTTAGACCTAGTTTGTGCCCATGAAAGTACACCATAAAATGAGAGATTCAAAGAGGAAAAGCAAGAATGCTAGTCTTCATGATCATCTAATATGCATGCAAATAAAAATGGAATCTATTCTATATGATAACAATGCATGAAAGTAAACTAATCTATGAAAGGAAATATGCATGCAAGATTATTCTATGAAATGAAATATGAATCTAATCTAACATCCAAGTGCAAGAGTAATCTAAATGGATTGCCATGGATGCATGAGAGAAGAAGACAAGAAAAGAGAAGTTGCAATTCTCAAGCTCAAGTGCTCAAACTCTCCTCCAAAATCGCTTTCCAAACCTGCAGCACAACAATAACATAAAATTTTGGATTCCAAAATGAGAAGGAGAGGGCTCCTTATAAAGGAAAGTGTGGAGAGGAATGCATCCTCAAGAGCAATGTGGGATAAATCTCTAAAAAGGAAAGTAAGAAGAAAAATCCCACCACTTAGGAATATGTGTAGAGAAAAAGGAATTTTTATTTATTTTTATTTGATTTATTTAATTTATTTCTTTTTTCATCAAAAAGAGAGCTTTAAGTGAGGATTGTATTTTATTAAAAGAGGGATTTTCTTTTAATTAAATAAGATTATTTTATTTAATTAAAAGAGAGATTTTAATTAAATAAGATAAGATTATTTAATTAAAAGAGAGAATTTAATTTAAAAGAGAGATTTTCTTTTAATTAAATAAGATTATTGATGAATTAATCAAACCTTAGGAAATATTAAAATAATTGAATTAATTACGATTTGATCAAGGAAATTGATTTGAATTAAAATGTTGCAAAGCATTGATTCAGGAATTTGATAAATTGATTTTGTCATTTTAATAAATTGAAGAATGGGGGCCCATAGTCTAGGCAACCATTTTAGGGTGCATACAATCACCGATCTAGACACGTGTCATGCATTTTGCGACCGCGCGGTGCTTAACTTCCTTGCATATTTCCTTCACACGGTAGTGCATTACCGTCAGATCTCAATCATCCTTCATCACTTTCTTTCCATTCATCGCCACACATCACCATCCAATTTGATTCATCATCGGTATTGCCTAACCAACCTGGCCTGCCACTTATCAATCCTGTCACATGTCACACCCGTTCTATTACATGATCTGACTGGACTTGTGTGGGCTCAGACTGCGCCACGCACCCGGCTGCCACCTGTCAACCTCGACCATGTCACCTGAGCACGGGCCCACCAAAATTATCCATCTATCTTCTGCCAGCTGGCTGCCACTTATCTACAACACTTCACAAACCGTCAGCCAAAAAGGCACTTTCCTTTCGACACTTCACTATTATAGGTCGGGATATAAAAAAATTAAGTAACATTACTACATGACCAATGTGAGATATATGACCTAAGGCGTTTGACACTTAAAACACAACAAAAAAGACTAGAGACCAAAGTGATTGGGTTACTCCACAAGAATGACCTAAAGGAGACAAAGCACGACAAGCACACCCTCTGCAACCAACTCATGTGACAAAAAACCATAAAAACTTAGACACAAATGAGAAACCCCGAACAACACTACCGAGCAATAATAGCAGCATCACTGAGCAACATTACCGAGTGGCTTTACCGAGAAATATAGTGCGAACTGAGGAATATAGTATAAACTGAGTACCAGTATTGCCCAAAAATTAGTGTAACTTGAGCACCATAGTTTAATGCCTTTTCATCATTCTCTATTATTCGTACCATGGAAACCCTAATTTCTTAAATAGCTCTAACAAAATGATTCGTCAAAGTTTGATAGTTTTGTGCACTTAAGGGACATCGCTGGTAGGGTATGGCACTGAGAGTTCTAATGCATGGGGAGGTAAAATAGGATCATTCCTAGGGTAAACCCACCAAAAGGGACATGTTTGCACTAATGGTTTGACCCCACGATGAGAAAAATTCTTTTTGCGCTACTTTGCAACTTTGCATTGAATGCATTTGACACTTTTTGCATCATCATAAAAATTGTTGCCCTACGAAAACAACATTGAGTCTTTAGAATATGAGAGGGTTTATTATAGAGGGGTCTCACAGGATCCTATAGTGTCAGACAGATCCATAATAGGTGCCCCAGATTGAAAGAAATTGTTTGTCAAAGTTTGACAGTTTTGTGCACTAAGAGCACTTAATGGACATTGTCAATAGGGTATGACACCGAGAGTTCAAATGCATGAGGAAAAATGAGACCATACCTAGGGTAAAACCTCCCAACTAGACATGTTTGTGCTGATGACTTGACCTCGTAATGAACAAAAATCTTTTTGGCTACCTTGCAACTTTTCATTGAAGTCATTTGACACTTTTTGCGTTATCAAAAAAATTGTTGCCCTACGAAAACCACTTTGAATCTTCAAAATATGAGAGAAGTTATTGTAGAGAAGACTCGCACAATCCTCTAAGATTAAACAGATCCACCAAAGGTGCCATGGATTGCAAGAAATGGTCTGTCAAAATTTGATATGTTTGTGCACTTAAGGGCCATCGTCGGTAGGGTATGGCACCAAGATTTTCAATGCATGGGGAGGAAAAAATGAGACCATTTCTAGGGTAAAATTTCCCAACCAAATGCAGTCATGCTGATAGTTCGACCCCACGATTAACACAACTCTTCCAAAGGCAATGTTGTGAAGGATTGTGACTCAAAATTTTGTAATTATGAAAAGTTGTGACTCTTTCAAAGGGCATAAAGGATGAAGAGTTGTGACTCTCTAGAAAGGTTGCTATAATGAAAGGTTGTGACTCTAACATCATGAAGATATAAATAGGAGGAAAATTCATTTGTCTAACTACCAAAAAATGGGTCCCATTATGTTAACTATGTATGTTATGTATGTTAACTACCAAATGTATTATAGATCATTCATTGTTTGTTAGTTTTAATTGATTTTAACGTATAGTTATGTATGTGTATCATTGAAATATTATAGAAATATAGAACAAATATTAAAACAAATATTTTCTAAAGACATCAAATATTACTGAAACATAGTTACAATGAATCTCACATTAGAAAAACCATGTAATGATTCCATAAACATGATTTATACATTTAGTGCACATAAGGAAGAAATTATATCAAAACTCATATTCTATTTATGAAATTGTTTAATAAGTATGTATGTCCTTATACAAATATGACATAAATGCCAATCAACACAAAGCTTTAAAAAATGTGGCATATGTCATCTCAAAATGTGTACAAAATATACACATGACAACTGAATGTGTCAATGAAATCCTAGGGTATTGATGGATCATCAAAACGAAGCCTCCTCAAGGCACTCTTCGGCTCTGAAGGATCCTACACAAAACAAAAATTAAAACCAAAATTGAGATTATTTAAATTTAAAATTTAACTATAATTGAAATTTAAAATTGAATTATTATATGTACCTCTACTCTACATCTAATGCAGTCATGAGTCTTGGAATATGTCTTTGGCAGTGAAGGGATGCCACTGAGAGCGGGAATGCCAACCTATATATGTTCACAAGAATAATTTAATAAATTATCCTATAAATTTCTCTCTGATAGGAACATAAATTTACTAAGCCCTTGAATTAAAATAAAAAATTTACTTGTGTGGGTGTGTCATCTTTTGGCAGCGTTGGTGCAGTCAATAAGGATGCAAATCCTCACCGTTGAACCTTCCTCACACTTGGTGTTACCTACAAGAATAAAATAATATCAAAATTTTAGTTAATATAGATTTAAAATAATGAAAAATATTCATAGATTTTAAAAAAAAAGTAAGCAACTAGGTGCAAAGTACATGCATGCTACTATCAGGGCCAAATTAAATGGTTGAGAGGCTGGGCTCTTCAACTTGTGTCATGCCCTCCTCATACATCAAGCCTTGTTAAACAGACCATGCAAACAAACATTAATATACTCCACTAATAAGTACATGCATAATCGTTCTCAAACTCTTAATTACCTTTCCCTTCTCAATGTGTGCCACTGCACCCCCTGGAAGTAGGTGACATCTGCAAGAGTAAAATAAGATGAAAATGTCAATTAGTATATGATTTTTAATTATCACAATTTAAATGACAAGCATGTCTACTTATAAAAAAAGTAAATGACTAGTGCAAAAATATATACCATAGAGCTCTCAAGGCCAAATGAAATGGCCGAGAGTGTGGCATCTTGCACCTCTCTCATCTCTTCCTTTATCATCAACTGAACATAAATAGATCAAGTATAAAAGCATAAGTGTGAAGTCATATTAAGTTATATAATAAAAATATTCATTGAAAATTAAATCATGCACTATGACATTAAATGTTAAGTCTTACTATAACCTCAAAAATGAAGGATGGTCGTGGCTTCTCCTCTCTTGTATGTGAGGACTCTCCATGGTACAGACTAGTCACTTTCATCAAATTTGGTGCACCACCCATATCACCAGCCTCATACTCTTATGTATCTATAAGGTCCTTGACAAGGTCATCGAGGGGACCCAAACATATATTACAACATGTAGTGAAAGTATGAGGCACACACATATGTGCACCTGAGGAGGATGCATCAGTAACACCTAGAGGTTGCACCAATAATGCAATCTATGTACGCAATTGGTTTCTCAAAGTGTGAATAACCCTAAGGTCTCTAAGACAACTTGTGAAATAACAGTTGGATGCTTCACTAGAGGAGGGGAGAAATGAGAGGAGGGGGAACATATGGGCCTTGTACTACTTGATGTGCCCCTGGTCTATCCTAGAGCTGGCCTCCACATACACCCATGAAGGATCTCATACTCCAATAGTTGACACAATTACCCATGACAAACTCAACATGTATTTTTTTAATGAAATAAAAATCCCAACATCTATATTGTTGTTGGGTAGTTTATCAAAAACCATCCATCAATGATCCCAAAAGTTGTCTTGTATAGCAGCATGTGTGCACCATTTCGTGGACAACTTCTCTTTTTTAGTATCAAGAACATGTCTAGTATGAGGATTCATAAATATGGAAATTTTTTTTATTTAGTGATCCCAAGGGCCTTCACCCCATCATAATCCAACCCATCATCAAACTGGGCATGCATGGTCTTTCACCATCAAAGTGCAGCATTATGCTACATAGTGAGGGTCTCCATTAATTCTAAAATAGAGTCTACTGTATGAAACATTGGGGCTAATCTAGGGATCCTCTTATAAACATTTCTAATACCCCTCAATTGCTTCAAATTATCCACCATAAGGTCTTCTATTGGACGAGGGTTTTTCATTGCAGGGTTTTTCAGGCTGTGAGTTTTTGGGGGGTGGGTTTCCATGCTCAAGATTATTACAATTATCCGCCATACCTGATTAAATTGTAAGTTCATATAAATAAAATGACTTATAAACAATAAAAAACAATTTCAAATTAAAAAAACCTAGTTTTCATCCAAAAACTAAAAATGAAACTCAAATAAATGTAAAAATAATAATTAAATTCATACCCAAATATGAATTTGTGCAAAAAAAAATGGCCTCTTGGGATCGGATATTAGATCAAATCTGATATTGGTTATCAAAAATGTCATTTACACACCAAAGATTCATGGGTAAAATGACCCACGACCCTTTATTTCTATATATATAATAGTCGTATTCAATATCGAATATGAAAAAATATTATTTTATACCCGCGACCTCACGTAGGGGCCGCCGATTTTATAAAAATTTAAATTATGTAATATTATATAATATTACATGTTATATGTTTTATATATATATGCCCTTTTTTCTATATATATAACTGTCGTATACGATATCAGATATGAAAAATGTTATTTTATACCCATGACCCCACGTTGGTGTTAAGGAATATAGATTGATAGTAGAGAGAATATTAATCTTTTATTTCTGAATATATCTGACAGACAACATTAGAATCCTTTTATATTAAGTCAAATTTCAAATATATATATATATATATATATATATAATGACTGATATATAGTGTTACATGAATTTGAGAATATTATACTCACAAAGTGATATATAATATATGATGATGTGACTATGTTGTTTACTATCCTTATCGCTACAGAAAATCAGTAATATGACTAAGATATAATAAGTATCGATTGCTTGCTTTGGTAATGATTTTGCCAATGTAATTGATATTTTTCTAAGCAAGCACCGATTCTTATGTATGTAATCTCAAGGGTTGTGTTCACATAGAGGCATGACCCTTACGTGGCTTATGCCACATGGGGTCATGACTCTACAGGAATACAATGAGTTATTAGTAATAATAATAATCCTCATTTGTTATCGTGTTGAATGAAGTATACCAATTGCATGCAATCGACCACATTGTATGAATCGATACATGGATCTCTTAAGGTATCAATCATACTAACCAGTCACTTAGTCGATACTTGAATTCAATGCATAGTATCATCAACACCCGATCATTGGGTGAGTGTAGAGAAATATTGTTACTCTGTCGTAGGAAGATATGAACTTGGTTTACTTTAATATATATCATTATATGATTATATATATAGAGTCTTTTCATATAATTGATGTATATTCATAACCCAATCATCTAAAGTATTGTTGTGCTTCAATCTGATCGAATCTACTTTCCTAACACTCGCTCTTAGCAAGAGAGGATTGAACAACATCTTAGATGTATTCTTTTGGTATGTACATTTGTGACA
Organism: Thuja plicata; assembly: GCA_018584345.1. Classification (NCBI taxonomy): domain Eukaryota; kingdom Viridiplantae; phylum Streptophyta; class Pinopsida; order Cupressales; family Cupressaceae; genus Thuja; species Thuja plicata. The sequence goes on from MU223796.1 coordinate 559,352, forward strand.
ATTTTTTAACGCTTCCAATTAGAACACATTGTATCTCAAAGAGATATGGGTTATCTGATTTTCGGCACTCTGGGACAATAATTAAATGAAGTCTATCATATATAAGTGTTATCACAATCCCTGACACAATTTGGAACTAGATTTAGTGATAACAAATAATCACAAAAATTTTTAATATCAAGATATCTGGCACTTTCCGGGATAGCAACTTAATGTAGTCAATCTTGATATGAGTGTTATCACAATCCCTGACACAATTCAGAACTAGATTTAGTGATAAAAATTAATCACAACAAATTTAATATCAAGATATCCAACACTTTTTGACACAACAACTTAATGTATTCAATCTTGATATGAGTGTTATCATAGTCCCCAACACAATTTGGAACTAGATTTAGTGATAATAATTAATCACAAAAAAATTAATATCAAGATATCCTGTACATTCTGGGACAACTTAATGTAGTCAATCTTGATACATTCCTTATCAAGAATTTTGACACATTTCGAGACAACTAGTTAAAGTAGTCTATCATGACAACAGGTCAAGCTATTGTTAAGGTCGTCACCTTACAAAAGTGACCTTACACACATATCACATGAAAGATCATCACCTTTCATGTCATAACACATAATTGTGATATTTGATTTTGAATAACCACTTTGAAGACACAATGCATTTGTCTTTAGGTGTAGGTACAACATCCCAACCATCATTCAATAAGATAGATTGATATTCCTTGATCATTGTGTCTTTCCAAGCTTGACATGTCAATGCCTCTTCAACATTCGATGGTTCATATTTTGTAAGCTCGGTCATAAGTGCAACATAGCATGTTTGGTTTCTTGTTCTCTTACTTTCTCTAAATAATTCATCAGGTTCAACATTATTTTCCTCACTTATCTTTCTTTCCCATAGTGGCCTTTTCTTATTATTAGGAATTTCAACATTCTCAAGGTTAGATGATGAAGGTTCGTGATCTTCTATGATATTTCCCCTTTGATTCTCAATTGTGTAATTTTCATCTAACTCTATGATGGATTCATCTTTTGTGTTCAGAGAGAGTTTGAAAGAAATATATTCTTAAAATTTGACATCTCTACTAATTTCAATAGATCTTTGTCCTGGATTATAGACCCTGTATCCTTTAGAGGTTTCACTATAGCCGAAAACATGCCTTTCTTTCCAGGGGGTTCTAGTTTGGTCCTCTTTTCTTTAGGAACATGGATGTATATAGGACACCCAAAAATTCTTTGATGACTTAGATATGGTTTCATCCCTATAAAAGCTTCTTCAGGTGTTATTTTTTCTAGAATTGAGTGAGGGAATCTATTTTGGATGTACACAATTGTATTAGAGGCTTCCGCCCAAAATGAGATGTGTAGATTTTGTTCATGCATCATGGCTTTGGAAGCGTCAATAATAGTTCTATTTTTCCTTTCTACTACTCCATTCTATTGAGAATTATAAGGCACTGTATACTCCCTCTTAATCCCAACAGGTGTGTAGAAATATTTAAATTTTCAGAAGTATTTTCACCCCCATTGTCTGATCTTAGAGTTTCTATCTTCTTTCCAGTTTCATTTTCTACTAAAGCTTTAAATTCTTTGAACTTTAATAATACTTTATTTGATTTTCCATGTTTTCCTAGAGTGGTCATCAATAAAAGTCACATAATACAAAAATCCCCCTAGTTAGGGAGTTGACATTGGTCCACACAAATAAGTGTGAATGAGTTCTAGTACAATTTTTTATTTGTGTTCGCTTGGAGGAAAAGACCCTTTTTAATTATTTTTTCTAGAGCACATCCTTTACAAGTACCAACATTTTTAGGATTTTTCATTATGTAAAATCTGCTCTTCATCCACTTTGATTTTTTGATGAATAGTGCCTTTTCTATTAAAAAATATTAAAGTTACATATCCAAAAAAAAGGGGCCCGGGGATATAGAAATCACCCCGCAGAGTTCACACGGCAAAGCCGGAAATGAAGACTATTCATCAAAAAAACATAAAGCCATTAGGCAGCAAGAGCAGTAGCAGAAGGTGGAGGATCTTTATCATCCGATCCCCATGCCTTAGTGGGATTGATAGGAGGGTCAGGAAGCGACCAACCATCATCATCTTCTTTTTCTTTTTCATCCGCCTTGGGCGGGGAGATAGAAAGAGCCAGGCGGGGATACTTGGAAGAAGTGGCAGGAGGCCAATCCAAACCACGATGAGCACCAAGAGCATCAGGAGGGGCAGACTGCGCCGGAGCCGGTGCCCACCTAGAAGGCCGAGGAGGCAGAGAAGCCGAGCGGCGCCGCCATCCGTCCCCACCACCTCTCAGAGAGTGGTGACAAGGAGCTTGGGACTGAGGAGTGTGCAAGCGGTGCACAGAAGAATTGCGCCCGCAGCGGCGGCCTCCGGGAGGTGTACCATCGGTAGAAAGGGCATCCAGAGGAACCTGAGCAACAGTGCAGAGAGCATTGCCCCAATGATTGAGCAGCTCCTGCAGGTGAGCTACTTCCAGAGCCACTTTATTGGCTTGAACTTGAATCTGCATCATAAAATTATTACATATACAAGCTTTGTTAAACAAAGCAACATTCGTATCAAGAGAGCTGTGAGAGAAAATAACATCATTTCTACCTTTCCAAATATTAAACAAAATCTCCATCCTGAAAGAATGCCAAATCTGGGTAAACTTGGAGGGGAGTCTAGGATAATCTCCTAAGAAAATCATATGCCAAGAGAAAGGCTCGGGCTGAAAGGGCTTAAAAAAATCATGAATCCACTGCCAATACTGTTGAGCTCTCCTACAGAACCAGAAGATGTGCAAAAAGGTTTCAGGGTGACCGCAAAAAGGACATCGAGGGTCATGAACCCCCAGATG
>MU223796.1:584593-599188 GCA_018584345.1 Thuja plicata
TATTCAGCATTATTGTTCCTTTACCTTCAATTGGACAAGGTGTATCATTTCCCATTCTTACTGTACCACCATTATAGTATTCAAAAGTATTAAACTTTTCTTTGTCACCAGTCATATGGTGAGTGCAACCACTATATATAATCCAGATATCATTCTTACTAATCTTAGATATGAGTGCAGTTTCTTCATACCTTTCATCTTCATCTGAATCATCCTTCACAGCTACAAATACCATCTTGATGTCATCAACAGGTTCAGTGTCAGTATCTTCATCTTTGCAAGTAGCTAGGTAGCTAGCCTTTTTGCCTTTATCCTTGTAGTCTCGGGTATCCTTTCTTTATGATCGTCGGTAGCCTCTGTAATATTTGTTATCGCCTATGTAAGACTTCTTCTCAAAATATCTGTCATCACTTCTGTTAGGACATCTAGCAGCAAAGTGTCCAATTTCTTTACAATTAAAGCATACTAGTGGTAACTTACCTTTGTATTTACCTTTGCCTCTTTGTATTCTTCTGGCCATAAGTGCTTCTATTTCATCTAGATCTTCTTCTTCACTTTCACTTTCACTATCCCTTCTAGATGAGCATCTATGATTGGATTTGCTTATTTTCATAGAAGACTTAAATGCAGACTCTAAACTTGGTAAGACACTATTGTCAAAGTTATTCATCTCAAATGAAATCAGTCTACCAATTAGGCTATCAAGATTAACTGTATTGTTTGCTATTGCTCTCATTTCTTGTATAGCAGAGACTCTAATAGCATATACAGGCAATAAGGTTCTTAAGATTTTACTTACCACTGTCTCATCTTCAAGTGTACCTCCAACACCTTGTATAGTATTGACTACTTTTATTATTGTACTGTACTGTGTGATGTTTTCACCTTCTCTCATTCTGAGATCATCAAACTTTCCTCTAAGGCTTTCTGCCTTGGCTCTCAGAACATTTGTATCACCTCCATGTACAAGCTTCAGTTTGTCCCACATTGTCTTTACAGTTTTGCAATCTTTGACATCTTCAAATTTAGCATCAAAGAGTGAGGAAGAAATCTCTATAACCATGCAATTATGCTCATGCTTCACTCTCAATTGATCTACTGTCAATAGTCCTGTAGGCAACACATATTCAATATCTAAGTATTGAGTAATATTATTGCCAATACTTGATAAGTGGAGTCTTATCCTGCTTTTCCATGAAGCAAAGTTGTCTTTGTTCAACTTGGGCACATCTCGTCTATTCATCTTGTGATCTTTACTTAGGTCTTAAAACCTTCCTTCTAAGCACACAAGCTTTGATACCAATTGTTAGTAATAACTGAGAGGGGGGGGGTGAATCAGTGGCCTCAAAAATTTATCCTGTAAACTTTAATCCACCAATCAATACACCTCAGATTATTAAGTCTCTACAAGATGCATGCCTTGAAATACTTGAAACAATTAACTATCTGTCGGTCTACCTTGTCTGTCCTTATTCTCCTTGATTACCGATAAGTAGTAAAACTTATTTACCGATACTCAGTAAATATGCAGAGTATACCAATCAATCCAGAAATGCATATGTGAAATGTAAAACAATAAAGTAATAAACCATAAACACATAACACATGGATTTTAACGTGGAAACCCCGTTTAGGGAAAAAACCACTGGGACCGGTACCCCAAATTTTCACTCGTTTGAAGTGAGCCCTGTTAGGAGCCAACCCTGTTAAAGGTTACAAACACACTATTAAGTGTGACCTTGTTAGAGGTTTATACATATAGGTTGTCACTTAGTATCTGGCACCTATTTTGCTACCATCCTTGAATCAGCCTCCTTCTTAGACTGTCAATAGGCTTTAGGAAAATCTTGCTACCATCCTAGAATCAACCTCCTTCTTAGGCTGTCAATAGGATTTATGCAAATTCAATGCTACTTTCATGAATCAAGCTTTTTGGTAATTTGTTAGGATATACCTCAATTATAGAAGACTGTTAAGTCCTGCTCTATTAAGAGACTTGATGCTTCAATGGTTAAACTGAAACACTGTGACTTGTTCCTAATGCAACTTTGAATTGCAGATTTTTAGATCTATTTAAGTACAATACCTCTCTGATCAATGCATCAATTCAATTCCTTTGTGCTTCACACTTTCTGCTCTGTGATTTTGTGCTTCACTGTTTGTCAATGTCTACAAAATTCTTTAGCGCTCCCTCAACTTTATTGATCAGGGCTATATGAAGTTTATCCTTCACTAGTTTCTCTTCAGCATCCTCTTACTATTCACTCCCCTTCCATGTATCTTATTGCATGTGGAAATGAATTATGCTTGTCTCTTATATAGACATGATATTCCTTAATTCATGACTCTTGATTCTTGATTCTTGATTCTTGGCGTGAAAAACAATCCAGCCAAATTGATTTATGGCTTTAACTCCTGATTTATCTTGTAGTTATCTTCTTGCCAACTGTATAAATCTTCTTTAAATCAATTACTTAATTGTGGTCGAATAAAAAAAATAAAACAACCAGTTAAGTCTATCCTTAAGCTTTGCCAGCTAAATATTTTGTCATTTTTTGAACTCTCTGTTCCGTCGGTCAATTCTGCAGTTTGTTGTCGGTGACAACTGCCAGTTCCATCGATGTAACTCCAGTTAGCTTCGGGATCTCTGTCTGTCAGGAAACTCTATTTTTTTAGTTCATCGGGCATGCTGTGATTCTGCTTCATTGGGCAACACTGCCTACTGTTCGTCGGGCATCACTGTGACTTTTTCTCTGTCTTTACCGATGGTGTGCACTCCGTCAGTGTTGTCTGTCACTTAGTGAATACTTGAGATTTATGCATTGCTGAAAGCGTAATCATTGTTCCATTGATCCTCTGAAGTCTTTGGCATTATGTACATGACCTTACAGATAATATCAAGTTGACATCAATGACAATACAAACCATTAACTATTTTAATGTCTTGCATTATCTTCAACTTAACATTATCAAACATTTAATCAGTTACATGTCATCAAAATAAGGGTATACAAAACACTCAAAGGACACCTCTACACAACAGAAAACAAGGATATAAATAAAGGGATAAAACTACAAAAATCCTACCTCAAACAAAGTAATTACCATGAAAGCACAAAGGATAACACCTATGCACAAATCATTTCTCTTTAATCTTGATAATGGTATGTACAACCTAAAGGATGCATGAGCTATTGAGTCTCTCTAGAAAGACATAGTCACCTATAAAAAGGCACTTTTCTCATTCAATCATTAGACCTTTGAGGTGACTATGGTTCCCTCTTTAGACCATTAAGCCTCAAAGGCCTAATGCTTGAAAGACATGGAAAGGAGAAAGCACACATGGATTGAGGATTGAGGGTGAAAGGTTCCCAATCCAATACGAGGTCACATAATCCCTAAAACCCAAAGACCAAAAGGAAAGAAAAAGACATGAGAGGAAAAACAAATAGGAGGGGAAGAAAGTACCCCAAGGGAAAAATGTGAAAGAGATAAAAAAAAGAAGAGGGGTCCCCAATTGGCTAACCAAAAAAGTGGGGGTGAGTTGTTAATCGCAACAATAGTATATCCTCTAATGTGATGTTAAAGATGCAATCCAAAAAATATAGGTCAAGGATTGCCCTGAATCAGGTATAGGACCATTCATTGTGGAATGGGTCAAGTGAGCTAACTTTATTATGGTGTGGAATAGTAAGGAGTGACACTAAACATCAACGAATCTCAAACCATGAGATAAATTGCAATTTTTTTATCATGGATGGATGGAAAAGTAAATTTATTATGGAATGACGTGTGCTCCTTTTATTATGGATGAGTTTAAAATATAGAGAGAATACTAATGGATGGAGGAGTAGGGCCTACTACACACATGGTGCCTATAAGAGGTTTTCACCATGGAACTTTCCCAAGGTGCCACTGAAGTGGTTTTCACAATAGGAAAAATTATTTCTCTTAATTTTTATTTTTTTAGTCACACAAGACATTGCTTCCTAGTTTTCATCAAGGTGACAATTTTTTTTTGTTTTTTGGAAGATAATGGATGCATGATAGGAGATGGAGGAAGGACTCAAGGGTCTCTTTCTTTGGATGGTGCCCTTGAAAGATGTGCTACAATAAACCATATGTATGGAAGGTATGATCAAAGACGTCAGTAGGGTAATGCTAAAGTTAGATGAAATAGATGATAAGATTGAATATGGCAAGGATTTATGTCAAGGATTGGAAGGGAGAAGTAGGAGGATGGAAAACATGTGTTGGATAATGGATGGGGTGTTGGATGATTTGTGTATGGGTGGATGAAAATGTCGATTCTTCACACTCTCTTTGTCCTTCTAATTATTATTCTATTTCCCCCTCTGTGTTATCCTATTTCTTATTATATAGTTGGAAAGAGGAAGCAAGGACATATGAAGGCCTATATCACTTCTCCTTTTCACCAATCACACACTTCGGGAGGAAGAATGCCCCACTAGGTTCAAGAGGAGACTCAAACATTGAGTGGGATAATGGTTCCTTCATAAGAATGTGGAATTAATGAAAATGGTAAGGATATGGAACTGTATTTAGGGTAATTAGGGTGATCAATTAGATAATTGCAGAAAACTAGAAATAATAGGGAGAAAAAACTGATATCAAACAGAAAATAACAGATCTGGAAAATAGAACTTAAGATTGACTCGTGGGAAAAATTGGAGCTGAAAGTGGCAAGGACAGGTCAAAAATTGACTTGTACCTAGGGACAATTCGCTAATGGCAACTTGTACTTGACAGTTTTGACTAAAATTTTCTGGTTCTGTTTGACTGTGTCTGATCTTCACGATTCTGATTTGGTGGCTTTGCAACCTATTCTTCCGCACAGAAAAAATGGGAAATAGGTTGTATAAAGAGGTTTTTATTGTTCAAACACATGTTTAGGAATCAACCATGAAAATGGAAAGGAATTGCATGAAGAAAAGTATGTAAAAAGGCAAATGGTTAATTTACCTTGCATAAACCCTCATGGGAAGATGTAGAAATTTCTCACACCCATGAAGATGTTTGAATATACTTGAAATCAAAAGAGTTGACCTTGGAATGAAATGTAGAAATCAAGGATGCCCTCACAAATGCATAGATCTATGAATGACACTCCTAGATCTTGAATGTTCATATGCTTGAAGATCACTTGCAATGAAGAAATAAGAAGAGGAATGAAGGAAGGATCTTCTTGCTTGATTGATAATTCCTTTACTTGGCCATCATGGGAAAGAAACTTGCATTAATTTTAGAATAATTGAATGATCGTGAAGACTTTGAAAGTTTGAATGTCTTTATCTTGGATGCTTGCCTTCAAATCTTGAATTCAAATGCTCAATTGCTCTTGCTTGCTGGAAAATCTTGATATTTTGATTGCCAAAATGTTTGAGTATGATCATGATATGCAAAATGAGGAGAGACAAGGTCTTTTTATACTTACTCTACCATTTCTGGATTAAAAAATGATCCAAGATGACCATAAAATCAAAACTCCTGCTAATACTGCAACATTAGGCCCCAAGTCAAATTTGGGACATAATTGCCAAGGAAAGCTCGCACATTGGTGAACTGTACCTTGGAAAATGAGCCAAGATTTGGAGGGTATGTCGAGATAGAGGAAAGAAAGGAGGGGGAAGAAATGATAGGTTGCTAGGATCAAGCATAATAGTCATTCTGACCTCGAAATCATGAAAATAGGGTCTAATAGGTCTTAGTAAAGTAGCAAATAATGGGTGCTAACTTTTTAGGACTATACACTTATGACATGCTCTATTGATTCTATGACAATTCCACTCTTATGATCATGGCCTCAATGAGCTCTCTAAAATTACTTTCATCGCGTAGGGATGTGATTTATTTCCATGAACCCATTAAATACTTTTAGTTGCATGAGCTACTTAGTTTAGCTTCATATGTTTAAATAGTATCAATTTTTCATCAAGTTAGGTCATTATGAGAACATCAATCATGATTTAAAAGCTCAAAGTCATTCTCATTATTTTGATATTTAAAGTAGAAAAACAAGAGTGTTGTTCCTTGATACATCAACTTAGTGGGTATCAATCGACATATTAGCATTTACAACACACTAACAATATATCAAAAATAACCTAACCAACTAAAAAATAGCATAGAGTAACCAATATCCCTGGTCATAATATCTACTGTGTATGCTAATATCATGTACTCTCCTTATCAACATAGTAATTAAAGTATTTAAACAACGTCACCTAGGGCCATACCAAAAAACATAGAAACTACCAGTATAAAAGATAATATTCTAGGATTTAATAACAAAGTCTATAACAAGGCCATGAGGGCCACTGATAGTATCAAAATAATCTAGAACAAGGGGACAAATTCCCTAAGCTTCCTTTTTATTACATCACATATTAAGCATCATCATCACCCAATCCTCTCTCTATGAGGAATTTGTAGAGCTCCTTGTAGTTGCCTTCGTCGTTATCCTCCTCGCCAAGTGTGTTCTTCTGCAACAAGCATAAAGACGTGGTCAAGTTGTGCATGAATTTTAATGCAAAGTGGGAGACATCATGTATCTTCTTGTCCAGCTCTACAATTATTTCCTTGACTTCATTCAACTCTTACATAGTGGCCTCACACTTGTTGCACTCTACACCCTACAGAGTAGTACCATTACTAGCCACAAACGGTTTAACAATCATTTTTGTGTTATTCTTTCTTTTGTGCAACATATTTACCATAGTTGGAGTAGCATTAAACACATGTCTTGATGTCATTTATTCTTGTTGTCTTCTAACGCAAGGAGTGTGCAATGAATACGTAGAGAAGCTATGCTTAAGAATAACTTTTTCAATACACAAGAGGAAGGCGGTGGTCAGTTTTGTCACGAACTTAAACCTATTAAAATTTATTTGGTATGACATGTATCTTCTTCCTCATTGTTCTTAGAACATTTATCATCAAGAACATATTGTGCATCTTTACTTAACAATGAATCTCATTTAATTATTTAATTTATCTTTATGTGAAACAATAATACTACACATTTAGAACTAGCAGGAGCATATATATATATATATAGCATAGCATTGAGAAATATCATTTTAATGTTGTTTTATTTAGGTGGAAGTTAAATATATCAATATCTAAAAAGCATTAAGAACTATCACTTTAATGCTATTTTATTTAGTTGGATTGATTTTATTTTCATTTGATGAGCCACTTTATTTACTAAAAAGTTTAGCTTGGTATACTTTTGGTTTTGACGATGCAAACTTTTGTCCTCATCAATATTTCAAATTTCTCTTCTCTTGCCATCTCATCCTTATGATGGATCATGGAAACAAGTTTCCATACTCAAATCTAAAAGTGTAGCAAACTAAATAATCATGGATTGTGGAAACTTCATGTCTGGCCTTCAAAACTATCATATATTTAAATATAGGTCACCAATGTTTTTTTTCAAAAATATATCGATTATGTTTTAGTTTTTATGTGCTTAATCAATTCAAAGCTATTTTTATTACTTAATAATTATTTTATTTTACTTAAGAGCTGTTTTATTTATTTGAGAGTTATTTCATTTTTTTAATAGGTAATTTATTGTTTTAAATTTTAACATACATGTCCACTCTTTTTTTCTTAAAAACACAATAATGAATTTTTTTTAATATACATGTCACTCCAAATATAACCTTTTGATCTAACCAATTTAATTATAGTTGTTACTTATGTTTAGGATCACACTCTGTGATCTATTTTCAAGATGATAATAAGCATAAGGAGAATGAATTAAAACATTATACACAAAAAAACAACAACTATAATAAATTTTATCAATTGTAAAAATCTACTAACATTAGTAACCAATTTATTTAAAATAATGACTATTAATAAATAAAAAAATTGATTCAAATAATATATATTTTAATTCATTAAAATATTGCTACATAATACTCACCTTATAAAATGAAAGGAAATGAGTTTTTTTGGTCTATATATGATTACAATAATATGAGACTATTCCTTACTCTTATTCTTTGATGAGGCATCTAACTATGCTACAAATGAAGCACATACACCTTACCCATAGTGAAATTTGAACATATGACCTCTTTTTCACTAGCACAAATTTTCCACCACTCTTAGGGTAGGTCCCTATGCGATTGCTTGGCTTATTTTGGCTAGCAGCCATTGCTTAATATTTTAAGGAGCATTTTGTGGAGCAGGTGACCCCATGAATACTAATTTTTCTGCTTATATTTTAGCAGCTTAAAATTAGTGAAGTATGCAGACTGAAAATGGTAGTAAATTATTCTAATTTATAAAAATATACCAACATAAATTTGGCAGGGAAAATAATAGAAGAATGAAAAAAAAAAGGGAAAAAATTCTATACAGCCACCTGTCATTTGTTTTAATATGCAGCTGCTGCTTATTTTGAGCCCCTCCTTTTTTTCAAAAGCTTATTTTTTTTAATAAGCAGCAGCTGCTCCATAAAAATAGAAAAAGATTCCATTTTTTCCTTTGTCGGACATAGGGTTAAACTTTGAAAACATAATACGGAAGAAACCATCAACTTAATATCTTTAAAACAATTGATCCAAATAATACATATTTTATTTATGATAGAAAACATTCAAATATTAAAAAGGAAGAGCCCATCAACCTAAAAGAGAAGATCAGCCAAAAGAAACACGTAGGAATCTTTTGCATTAAATTTCAAACTGAAGAAAAAGCACTCACTCACCAATCTTGAATCTCAAATTCCAAATCCCTTTTTCCGAGTGCCCCACAAACTAAAATTTCTGTGCAGATGCCCTGCAAATCATAATCAATGTCCCACAGTTGGCTTCTCCAGGACAGCCGAGATATACATTTCCTTCTTATCAGCCCCTCTATCCAGCTTCCGCCCAACAGCCCACTTGAGCTTATTGAACCCCAGATGTTCAATCATGGGCACATAAGTCTCCAGCTGATGCTCAACACAGAAGAAATGATCCAGCCAAAAGATCCCTCCGGGCCTCAAAACTCTGTAAATGTCATATAGCACAAATTCCAGCAACTGGGTAGGAATCCAATTGCTCAAAACATGCATGGAATGAACAATGTCCAGAGTACTGTCAAAGAACGGCAATCGATGATTAATGGTGATGTACAGCGGCACAACTCCTCTGGAAGCGATGAAATTGTTGAAAGGGCCATTGAAATTCATGGAAGTGGTGACAATGGTGACGTTCCGCTCGCGCATCCGGACTGCAAATGTGGCCGTGCCGCCTCCAATGTCGAGCCCGATTCGGATCGTATTCTTCTTCAGAGCTAAAACTTCATCAATGGAGAAATCGAGCGATCCGCCGGGGTGAAGCCATCGGGTTTTCTCCCTGTACTGCAGATCGAAGCAGTCCTTGCAATCCTCTATGCCGGGATGATTTTTTCGCTCGATCAGGCAGGCGTAGTCCTTGCATGTGTAGGCAGTCCAGACGACGGAAGAATTTGGGGGAGTTCTCCACATGCTTTCAGGAAATGGAAATGGCTCTTGATAATTGGGGGAAATCCGGGGAAAACAGCGGCGGCGAGGCAGGGGTTCGCATCCACGAAGCACGAGTTTCTGTGCGAGGATTTCGTCCTCCGGGCAGAGATCTCCTGCTTCGTAATCCATGTATTTCTCTGCGTCCTCCTTCATCAGCGCACAGGCCTGCCCTATGGAGGCGTAAATTGTGTCAGATCCGAAGCTCGGATTGTGCCCTAAAGGTAGCACCTTTGGGGTTAGGAATTCCCTCAGTTCCGCTGGTAGGGTTTCTTGCTTCCCCCATCCTCCCGAGTGTTGCTGTGGATGGTCCTCCCCGTTCGGATTTTCGAAAGATGTTCTGAGAAACCTCGAGAGCTGTTCGATCTGGGCTGATAGTTCTTGGGAGAACTCCTTTGATAGCTGCAGCTCGTGCCGGGTCTTGCTCAGGGTTGACATTAGGTCGTTTGAGGCCGGGGTCGCCCGATTTGTGGTTTCATGGAGGTAGTGTAAGGAGGCCTCATGTAATGGACCGGAGAACAGGAAAACGGATAGCAGATTGGAGAACAGAAGGAGCAAAATCATGCGCCATCTCGACAGGATTCCGCCGAAATCCCCTGCCTTTCGCTTTGCGTTCCCGTCCGAGGACATCTTCGGCAATGGTGAGCAGGATTTCAAATGAAGCTTTGAGAAAACAGAGAAGGATTTCAATTGAAGATTTGAGCAAACAGCGCAGGATTTCACATCTAAGCTCTGAGTAAAAAGAGCAGGATTTCAAATCGAAGCTTTGAGTAAACAGAGCAGGATTTCAATGGAAGCTTTGAGTAAACAGAGCAGGATTTCAAATGAAAACAGAGCAGGATTTTAAATCGAAGCTTTGAGAAAACAGAGCAGGATTTCAAATGAAAACAGAGCAGGATTTGAAATTGAAGCGTGAGTAAACAGAGGAGTATTTCAAATCAAGCTTTAAGAAAACAGCGCAGGATTTCAGATGAAAACAGAGCAGGATTTCAAATTGAAGATTTGAGAAACCAGAGCAGGATTTTAATGCCTGGTCTCCTGTTTTAATGCTTCTCGGGCGCCACAGACGGAAATTTATAGATTTTTCCATGTGCGGGCATTAATTTACAGACGCGAATCGGGTACAAGTTGAGGTCAAACTAGTAACAAAAATCGATGCTGCAACAAGTTGAGGTTATTATCTTGAAGCGAGGTGTAACGCTTGAAATGAACAGGGCGTTTGCGCCTACTTGGGCAAGGGTTTATTCATTTTGTGGGTTTATTGAACAGGCTGCTTTGGGTAAATAAATAAATAAATAGATGACCGGTAAAATCGGTGACCATTTGCTTGTATTTTAAGGTGGAACTTTCCATGTTCTTTGAATTGAAGGTTTACGGTGTCCCCTACAGTCGACCAGATAAATTAACAAATATTTATTGATGTGTTATATAATTTGAGGGTAGTGTCTATCCATGATGCACATTTAATTGTGGTTAATATTTATAAAAAAATATAATTGGGTTTTGAATTTTTTAATGAATTAGTGGTGTCTAACAATTGCCTAGTCTTAGGGGAAAGTACCTAATTACTCACAAGGGTTATAGATACCTTTCAATTACTAATATTAAAGGAGTTCTAAAAATGAAAAATACATGTACCAATAGTCGATCACACATGTATTAATAGCCGATCATTTTTTACCTTTTTTAGTTGGTAATTGGCCCATTTGTGCACTACTATTGGGACATTTTGTAATGACTACTAAGACATTAGGCCACAAGTAGCGACATTTTCAAGTAAACGACCATTGATGTAAGAACATAGCGAGTATTGGGCGAGTGTTCTGAAATGACACTTTTGGACCACTTTGCGCTCCACGATCCCTACAGAGAGATCCGTGAATTCTCAAAATTCTAAACCTTAGCTTTAAGCACTTCACTCACTAGAGAGGTATACCAAAAAAATTGGCAAAATCTGACTTACGGTTTAGGAGTTCTAGGTGTGCGAAGTTAGCCCGGGCGGGTACTGGGTGTTTTTCCCTAGTGTGAGACTAATATGAAAAGAACTCAAAGCTAGCCAAAAGACACTTGGTTTAATGGCAAAGTCCATGTTGTAGACATATAACTGGGGTTGAGTTCAATCTTAGAGCTCAAAGTTCAAAGTCAACAAGATAAATTAAGGAAAAAATATGCTAGTGTACTGTTTTCTTTAAGGTTATTATCTAATGCAATGCACATTTAATTTCAGATAATAATTTTAAAATGATGCATTAGGTTTTGAGGTTTAAGTAATTAATATTTTTGGACCTCATGCCATAATTAAGTCCTCTTCCCTAATTTATGTTTTATTTTTATTGAAAATAGGTCAATCTTTAGACCAAAATAAAAAATTATAACATATAAAATAGATTCATGAAAACTTATGCACTAGGCATATTTAATTGTGGATATTAATCTAAAAGTACAATGGGTTTTGAAGTTTAAGTAATTAATATTTTATATTTAATGTGTCTTTAGTATATTAGTGTTCACTTTATTAATCTTGAATACACATTAATAAGATATTATTGAACCTCATACCATTATTAAGCCTTTTTTGCCTAATTTATTTTTTTACTTCTCATTTTAAAGAGTAGTTGAAACACTTCATTGAGGAGGCTCCTACCAAGGTTCAAACCCTTGTTGGGCATGTTTTCCACCTATCATCATCACAAAATGACATTATATTTAGGAGGATGAATTTGTCTATTTTATTTCTTTCTTTTTATTATTTCCAACTTAAAACTACCTTTTTCATGCTTAAGTATAAATTTTAACAATCTAAAATAGTTTTTGATAAATATTCCTTAAATAGTTCTAAATTGAAATGAAGTAACTCTTAGGTATCAATAAAAATAAATTAAAGTAATTCCTAATAAAATGAAATAACTTTAAGTAAATAAAATAACAATTAAACTTTAAGCTATTTTAAACTAATATAGATATCTTAAATACGTTTATCTAAAGAAATGAGGAGAGATATCAATTAGAACTATTTTGTTTACTTTAAAATTATTTTAGTTTAGTTTAAATTGTATTCTATACTTAAAGAAACATCTAGATCTTAATGTCTATTAATAATTAAACAAATAATTTCTATATATTGTAATTATAAAATGGTAGATTAATTTTTTTAAATATTTATATTTATATTTTATATGTATATAAAATAAATATTTTTGATGAGGGCATATCATTGTTTTTATGTGACTTATTTTGAAAATATTATATTTATAATTAATATTAGTATTTTGACATGTAAATGGTTGTCAAATTTAAGTTGAAAGATAAGAGTTATTGTTAACATTAATATACTCACACCATTACACTCCACCCATTGTTGTCATTAATAATATGTGAGCCATATAATTTTAAAAAATATAACTTTATGCACTTGTAACATGTGAGAATAAATTACAAGTTCATGCCATGTAATGTGGCAAGGCACATAATTTAATATGTTCAAGTTGGACTTTTCTTAAGTAGCCACTAATATCAAAGTCTTGAAAAGATAACATACTTTTGAATTATGAACTATTGGTGTGTCTCATTATAAAAAGGTTCATCTACATATATAAAGTAAATAGAGATGTAACCAAAATAATGTTATACTCATATAATACATCATTAGATCACTAAGGTGAGTTTATTACTAAGGTAAACCTTGTAATCTAACACCCCTCTTAGGACTTATAGTAGATGAACCAAATGCATATTGGGATTGAACACAAAACATATTAATAGCAAATAAAAACATTAGAGTCACACCTTTTTAAGAAGCTTTTCTTAGAAATCTAGTCTTAGACTAGGTTGACCTCCATAAGGCTACCACATAACCTTCATAAAGGTGTAGCTTCCAAGTTGAACTCTTGAGATTTTTTTATTCTACCTCCCAAAACGCTTGAATTATAAATCTTCTAAATTACTAGACAACCATCAATATTTCAACTTACATTCACAATGACATGAAGTTGTCTCATGACCATCATAAGGGAATCATTTCCAAGATCCATAAACTGTTAAATTATCTGAGAAGTCATCCATACCGAGCTTCTTCTACTCTAGATACCTTCCTATCTTTAAAATGTGAACTTTTATACTAAATTGTCATGCTAATCCCATACAAACGAATGGTTATTGTTTCTCATGCAAAGTGTCATTTGTAAGTGATAAACTAGCTTTGAGATGATAAGATTCTTCTAACCTCAAGTGACTCTAGCCTCCTCTTTTACCTTTTTAGACTCTATTTTTCAAATACAATGCCAAAATCTCTAAAAGTATTGTTAGGTTTCATATGGAATGCCCCAAAAGAAAGAGGTGACAAGAAAAAGATTTGTATTTGGTGGGTATCAAATTCAACCGATAATGCACCTTCTACATGATGGTCAAGAAGTAATATAATCTTATGTCTACAATTACAAAAGAAACCTCATACTTTTAGCATTATTATTATCTCCAATCCATAAGTAAGATTGTACTAGAATGAACAACCCTTTGCATAAATCCTTTTAGTAATATAATTATTGTCTTAATCTTATCAAAAGATCAGATTATAAATGATGACATGTAACTGATTAAATGTTTGACAATGTTAAGTTGAAGATAATGCAAGACATTAAATCAGTTAATGATTTGTATTGTCATTGATGTCAACTTAATATCATTTGTACGGTCATATATATAATGCAAAAGACTTCAGAGAATCAATGGAACAAAGATTATGCTTTCAGTAATGCATAAAAGTCAAGTATTCACTAAGTGACAGATAAAACCGACGGAGTGCACACCATTGGTAAAGGCGAAGAACCAAAGTCACAGTTGTAGAAACTGATCAAATATCAGATTCAACTCCAAGATCCAGCTGCATGCAATAAACCTGTCACAAGAATGAAACAACAAAATGGAAAAAGCAGAACTCAGAAGTTTACTCAAAATGTGAGAGAAAAAATATCATCTGAATTAATGAACAACAATTACAAAGTTCAACCTTAAAAAGGTGAACGAAACCCTAAAAGGTAAATACTAGGTTGCACATTATTAATTAAGAATTAATT
>MU223796.1:618453-639927 GCA_018584345.1 Thuja plicata
AAGCCTTCCATAGAGATCAAATTTGCATTGTTATGCTGCCATTTTCATGTTAGATTACATGCTATTTCATTTGCATACTAATTGTTAGTGCTATTTCATCATTTTAGAGCTAGTTTGCATGCTTTGCCATCATTTAGCTTGTTTTTGAATTAAATCCTTCATACTAGGTTGTATTGGTCACTGATTCAACAACATATTCTGAGGGCTGATATGTTGTTGGTTACACTCCTCCTAAGTTAGAAGGCAATAGATCGATTTTAGAGGGTTTCATATGTTTTTCATGTTTTTCACTAACCCCATGATGCTAATACAATGATCTATTGATTGTTTGTGTATGTTCCGACAGGTACCCATTTACACACGAACACATACAAACCAAGATGAATAGGCATAACTCTTGTAAGGAAAGGAAGAGATAGTTATAAAAATACATCTTGTAACAATTGTAAAGGGATCCTTTTGAGGGATGCACAAGGAGAGGAAGAATATATCTTTTGTCAAAAATATCTACCTTCAAGAGGAAATCTTGAACAAAAATAACATCATTGACCAAAAGATAGGAAGGAGAACAAACATTCACACTCTCCCCATTGTCTTGATGAAGGATAACACACTTTCAGTGTCAAGTGAGGGATTTTTTATTATATAAATTCACTTTCAAGAAAGGAAGAGGTTATAATCAAGGATATACACCTCTTGGAAAAATAAACAATCCATGGGAAAAACAAACAATTCAATGCAAGAAAATACATCATATCATAAATAAATAGTACTCAACAAAGGGAAAGTGAATCCTTAGAAAATAGGAGATTGAAGAGATAGCCCTTTCCCCCAAGCATGGAGACAAGAAAAAAACTATTATGTTTCTCACAAAGTAATATTGCATATGGAAGTATAACACCATGCAAAGAAAAGAGCCCCCAATAAGGAAAACTACTAAGGCTACATATTATGGAGCAACATAATAGATGAAGGGATTGATAATGAAAAATATTGATATTAAGAAAAAGTATGAGATATTTTGGAATATAAATAAGGCATGTATTGATAAAAACTAACAGACTGTCTAAATTCAATCCAATTAGTATGAGAATGTGAATAGCTATTATGAATAAGAAAATGCATACCATTATTGTTTGAATTTTTATTCTTTGGAAAATGGAATAAAGGAAATTTAATTTGGAAGGTAGAAAACTTTAATCTTGAGGTTTATGAAAATGTTTTGTGTAAGAATGGATAGTAGGAGGATTTATTTCTATAGGGATATTTCTAGTCCTATCATCATTATTCACATCCACTTTACTAGGTTGGGAAGAAGTACAATCATTTTCATCTTTTCTTGATATTATATTAGGATAAATATCATGAATAAATTGCATAACATTATAAATTTTAAAAATATGCTCATGTTGAAGATAAGATCTAGAGTGATTGATGTTCTTAAATCAACATGTTTAGTTTGTCTCTCTTGCACTAAGGTATCTTTGTGAGGATTGGTACTACTCTTGTATGTTGTACCTCTATTAGGGAGATTATTAATAGGAGTATTTTTTCTATCCTCATTAACAAAAGATAACATAGGAGAGGTACAAGTGTTTTTCATTTAAATGTCATCTCTGTTAGGAATAACAGTCCATAAGACAACTGAGAGGGGGGTGAATCAGTTGTAATATAGATTATTAAACTTTAAACTTTATAAACCAAAATTGCAATGCAAATGATAACATAGTAAATGGAAACACCATAACACAGTACTTGTTATTGAGGAAACCAAGTTAAAGGTAAAACTTCGGTGGGAATTAGCACCCACAAATAATGTATTGAGAGTATAGTATCCATGTTAAAAGATTTAGCCCTGTTAGGAGCTTATTACAACATTATAGTACATAGTCCCTATTAGGAGATAGACCATGTTAGGAGTCAAGAAAACAAGTAGGCTCACTGCCCAGGCATACTGCCCAAAGAAGGTTAAAACCACCCTCAAGGATTCAATATCCGAACAAGTGTATATAGAAAATATATAATCCAGTGAACTGTCTAATAGAAACTGTCTTTGCTTGGTTAGTTCAATGAAATATAACAATAAAATCTTCTCTACATCCAGCAGTCAACAAGCCTCATAACTTCCACAACTTCCACAATTCTCTGCCTTTTCAATCTCTACCACATCTTTCCAAAAGAAAAATATCTCACATATATACCCTCTTACAATAATTTTTTAGGTCAGCTAATTAATCTTTCCCAATATAAAAAAAATTGATTAGGTTGGCCAATTAAGGATTTCCAATATACAAATAAATATATAACCCCTTACTAAGATACACACGGTACCTATAACAAGTAAACATCAAATACAATTCATCAAATATTCTCCTAGATCCGCAATCCACGCTCATAATTCATTTTACATGCTACATGTCTGAAGTCAGCCACTCGATAGGTCTCCTCCAGAATATATGCCACATCTGACGTCACCAGTAATCACACAACAATCAAACTCAACCCATTATTCCAACATATGTCGGCTGTCCACCAGTAAGCTCGCTTCATCTAAAATATCTTCGTTAGAAAGATATACCCGAAAGACAGTGACCTACTCTGTTTAGCATCACAGTTACTGTCCAGAAACCAGTCTTCACCAAATCAACTGAAACATCCGCAATATGCAACATAAAGCCAAGAAACCTTAGACATAAGTTCGACACACATCCTTCTTCATATATCCAACTTTGATCATTCTAAATCATCCGTACAGTGTCTGTACACTTCTGTAAGTTAAATAACCAGTCTGTCTTCTCCATAAAAACATATATTGACATCAGTGAAAAAGCATGAATATCAACAGTATGATCAGTACCAAAAACTGATATCATCCAACAATCTCCCCATTTGGCATTGATGACAAGATATGGGAAAATCCATCAACCCAAAATCTGTTGGAAATATGTCGAGACAATGTGACTGAGAGGGGGGGTGAATCAGGAACCAATAAAACTTAATCCTTTTAATCCAATATTAGATTATCTAAACTAATTGCATGCAAGAAATGAAAAGCAATAAAACATCCACAATATTTGACACAATATTTGGTTACCTAGAAACCTTCCAAATATAAAGTAAAACTAAGGTGGGGATGGTACCCAAAAGATTTATTACTGTAGTATAAATTTATCTTGTTGAAGCTTACAATTGACCGCTTTTGATGGCCTACCCTGTTAGGAGAAATAAGGATTGTTAGGTCCACCTTGTGAAAGGATTTGGTACAATACAACCAAGTAATGCAACTCTATTAGTAGATTTATAAAGGACTATTAGGTCCACCTTGTTAGAGGATTTTTCTGATGCACATGTTAGGATGAACCAGTAGATGATCTTCAATGCAATTCTAAATTGTTGAATAAGAGCCAATGATATAAACTAATCACCTGACTGTGATGGATGAGTCTTTGTTGTTCCTTATACTGCTATAGCCTCTTAAATAATCTATCTCTTCATATTCACATACATGCTCTTATACATATATTCACATACACTCACTCTGTTTGGATAAAAAAAATACTTTATATTTATACCTTATCCAAACCAAATGCAACTGTAAGTTGGCTTCCATAAGATAAATTAATATCTAACAATATAAGCTAAGTCAGTCCAAAATTGTCACTCGGGTCCAGTGATCCACTCAAGCAATACGCTGGCACTCGGGCATCTCTAATCACTTGAGTAATACTGATTACCACTATCTGCTTGGTCGACACTACCACTACTTGGGTTGCACTGCTGGCTCAGTCAACACTATGATGACTAAGTGTTTTGGCACTAATTGACAATATGTCTTGTCGTAAGGTCATCAATCTCCCCCTTTGGCATTAGTGACCAAAAACACTCATCATGTTCAAAAATTTATCAACCTTCTGATTCAAAACTCCCCCTTACCATATGCTTGGGTACTTGGTCGGGTTTTGACAATATCTCTGTGACTCGGTTACAACTAACTTTATTTTTTTGATTTTTCAAAATGATTTTTGTAAAACTTATATATATCTCTGCTCTACTTCTCTTTTGTACATGTATTTCCTTATATACATCTTTCCTATGTCCTATATACATTTCCCCCTTGTTTTTGACACAAATGCCAAAATATATCTATATGGTAATACCAAAATAGGATAGGAAATCACTATGTACCTTAAAAATTTGAGACAAAGTGTTGTCCCAATTATCCTGCAACACCTTCAGGATGTGTAACTCTATCTATATCTCTGCTAATAGCTCCATCATAAGCTCTGCAACTGAAAAGTTATTGTCATGAATAAGAGTCTTGGCATGAGCTATATGCTTCTGCATTACATTCATGTGTGGAAGGAGTTGGCTCTGCATAGCTATGAGAGATTCTCTTGTCCTTGCTTCTTCCCTTGGTAATTCAGCTTGCATGTCTGTCAGATAATTAATTTTCACAAAATGTGTTGAACTTGAACTCGGGTTAAGTGCCACCTGATTTTCACTTTCCTTCAAATCTGTATCAACCTTTTTCAGCTTTATCTTGATTTCCATTGTGAAATTTGAAGTATCACTTAGCTTTACAAATAATGAAGCAACATTATTTATTGTAGTTTCTAGAGAGATAATGAGAGAATTTAGCTTGACTTGATCAATTGCAATCTTGCTTGCAACATTCTCTAGAAATTTGTTCTCAAACTTTGTTTTTGCCTTCTGTAGTAGTTTTTCTTGACCATTTAAGTCTTTATTGAACTTGTGGACTATGTCTACAAGTTCGTCCATAATGGAATCACTCTCATTTACTTCTACTTCTAGTGCATCTAGGAATATATCTTTTATGTCTTCCAACACTCTATTTCTCTTATTTTCTACTTAGAGCTTTTGTTGTGTGACTCTTTTCTTCCATAGCTCCTCTAGTGTATCCATTTTCTCTACTGTAAGATTGGATAGATCCCAATTTGGAATCACAATGTCTTTCTCAAGATCAATATCATTAGTGTTTATTTTTTTTCCTTTTCCATTGTCCTTAGGATTGGGTGAAGGAACAATTTCCTTACCTTTTCCACTATCATCCATATCCTTTCCTTCCTCAGTCTTCTCCTCATTATTCAATTGGAATAGGTCATTGACATTTGTTGTACCAAATGTATTTTCTGAATCAAATGTAGCATCTATGCTCACTGAAGGAATATTCACAGTTACCTTCTGTGACTATGTCAGGCTTGGCCCTGTAGTAGGTGGAGCTTGTGCTCGATCCCTACTAGTCCAGATGTAGATTTAGTAGACTTGTATTTTTTCAGAGATAGGATGATATGTATAGGTGATTGTGGTAGAGATGGCATTACCTCTACTTCTATCTTCTCTGCATTGGATGTTTCAATGGATTCTACCTCAGGTAAATCTGCATTGATCAGTCTTTTCTTTGTGTTCTGTACTCGATACTTCTGTCTTGTTTTCTTCTTTGATTTATAAGATTTTCTTCCATATGTTTGTAGCTGCCTACACCACATCCTCTATATTTTTATTCAATACATGAAAGGTTCTGAACCTTGGAGTGCGATTGCTTTCATATTTGGTCATGGCCTATTTTACCTCTTTGTTTTTCATAGTAGGCATGACTTTCCTCAATGTCTATTCTCTAATATCTTTTTCTGTTCAGACAATATTGCTCCAGAGAATAGATATTGCCTTGAATAGGTCTTCAGGAATCTAACTCTTCAATTCAGATGGATCATACTTCCATGTAGTCATCTTCTCTACAACTGCTTCCTCAATTTGCTTATGTTCATCCTTCGTTCTGGAAGCATAATTTTGAGATTTCAGAGAACTCATACCACTACCTTCTCTTAAGGCTTCAATTTTCTTCTCAAAGGTAGGTGGGGGCTTCTTGAATGTGATTTCATCTTCTTCATCTTCCTTAGGTAATATGAGTTTCCTTCTTGATCTTCTTGGATTTCTGGTAGTGAGGACAGTGGTAGGGGCCTTAGGTGTTTTCTTGAGAACTAGCCTATTTTTCTTCTTATGAGGATCTGCTTCTACCTCTTCCTCTTCCTTTTCAGATACATCATCTTCTATATTAATTTCATCTTCTTTTCTTACTGAGATAGAAGGAGGAGATTCTGAAGTCTTTCCATACTTCTTTCCAAACTGTTCTAACCTTTTCTTTCCTCTTTTCAGAATCTTAGGAATCCCAATCTCTATTGAAATTCTACTCTTTGATTCTTCATATGTACCAAAGTAAGGTTCTTTGGGGTCAATAGGCTCATTCACAAGAGCTTCAATGATGTTCTTTGTCTCATCTATGTTAACCTCATATGCAAGAGGTTTCACCCATGCAACCTTAGGTCTGACTGCCTAAATGTATACTTTATCACAGTCAACTAGGAAACAAACATCATCCTTATGGTCTTCAACCAATTGTTTAGGAATTCTATATCTATTCTGCATCTTTAGTCTGCATTACTCAAAATATGCATCCATGATTCTCTCAAAATTGTCTCTTAATTCAGCTATGAACTCATTTATCTGATATATTATGGGCCTGTCCTTCTTCCAAACAACTGTGCCTTTGGAAGGGAAAAACTTCTAATTGTAAAAGAATATGCAGACCAAAAGTGAACCAAACTTACATGGATTGGTCTTTGATGTCTGGATTCTTTCCATTTTCTTGCTCAATTGGATGAGCTACAACTCAGTAAGGTCCAATGAGAGGTTGTTCTTGACCACCTTGTATGCCAAGTCCACAGCCTCACATGGTACGCCGTTAGGTCTGCTAGATCTATAGATTATGTGAGCAATAACATGAAACCCAAACTTCAATTCCATGTCAATTACTTCATTTAGTCTCATACCTCTATCGTCCCACTCGGCAAGAGTCTTCTTAGCTAAGTTATCCTGAGATAGGGCTTTGGTGGCTTTAGACTTGTCTAGCATAGGATACTCGGTAACACGGTGTATCATTGTCCTTGTAATCTTCACCGGTTGCTCTAGCCATAGCTGCATGTCATGAACATGGCTCAGAATGAACCTAATCCACTTAACCTAGAAATTTTGTGGCATATGCATGATGTGATTCAAACCCTAGTCGACTTCTAGACATTTATGCTCTAGCTTCACAGAGTTTATCATAAGCACTCTTCATTTCCAATGTTCCAAGTTGTTAAATTGTGCAATGATAGAAGGCTCGGATGTCATTAATCAATAATACCCTTGGAGGAATTAGGGAATGAGCTCCCATCAGATATATCTCCTCTACAACTGTTGGATGAAGCTTAAACTTGGGACATTCACAAATTGCATTCCTGGCCAACATCTTGTATCCTTTCTTAACCTTTTTGCTGGATGTGGATGCCATTATGATAAGAGGTTTGATAAAACTTTGCAAATTAAAAATTTTGAATACAAATTTGCTCTAAATTGCTTAAGGCACTAAATCACTCAGCAAACT
Organism: Thuja plicata; assembly: GCA_018584345.1. Classification (NCBI taxonomy): domain Eukaryota; kingdom Viridiplantae; phylum Streptophyta; class Pinopsida; order Cupressales; family Cupressaceae; genus Thuja; species Thuja plicata. The sequence goes on from MU223796.1 coordinate 625,898, forward strand.
AAAAGCTTTGTAAATAATAACGCTTTTAATTCATCTTTTATAAGAGATTTTACCATTGAGTTTTCATTAAATGCTCTGTATATGGTAGGTTGTGTAGCTCGGAGTGAAGCTCTGCGAACACAAAATTTTGTATCCTCAAAACCATACAACCTGACTTAACTCGGTTAAGGCTGTGCAACTCAGGTGTTACTGAGGTCTTAACTCAGTTAAAACTATAATATGTCCTAGTGCATCAATATGCTGATTTGGACTTACTATCATGTTTGGGACTGATGTAGGATGGCTTGTATGCACAGTTCCAGTAGTCTCCTTGCATATTTATTTGGAGATGGTAGATCTAACCAATTCACTACTTTGGGTGCCATTTGATCCTTCATTGTTTTGGTCTGAACTCTCAGGAGATTTCCTTACCCACTGTTGATTCATCTAAGTTTTGATTTCAGAAACTTTTTCTTTGCCTTTCTCAAAACCAATATCCACTTTCTCTTTGTTCATGCAATTCTTTCTTAGATGACCAAGTTGTTTACATACATAACATCTCTTAGTAGGATTCCTTTTTATGAGGTGATTCTTTACAAAATTTGCACCAATATACCCATATTCATCATAGTGATAACATCTTCTCCATGTGTTGTAATCCCAACCAAAAATTACTTTAGCTAGTTTTTCAGCAGGGTTCCATTTCTTAGTTCTGCATTCAGGGGATTTGTGACCTTGTTTGTTACAATTAAAACATTTTCCTTCAAACTTAGGTTTCTCAGTGCATTCACTTGCCCTATGTCCATGTTTATTGCATCTATAGAATTTACCATTAAACTTTGATTTTCCATTGCTCCAACACTTGTTTTTTGTGTGCCCTAACTTTCCACGATGATTACAAGTAGGTTTGTTATTCTTTTGAGTTTCTTTCTATGAGGATCCACCTTGTTCAGTATAACCTAATCTAGTCTGTCCATGATGTCTAAGTTGAGTTTTCTCTATCAACTAATCCATGCTTCCCTGTGAATTCATCATACTATCATTGGTCTATTTTTCAGTATTGAGATCATTCTACAGTCTTTCATTTTTTGTCCTCAGATTGATAAGTTCTTGATTTATATTATTGAGTTGATTTATCATATCTACTTACTGAAGTGACAAATGATGGATTTCATTATCTTTTTCTTCTAATCTTTTACTCAGCAATATTTTATCTTCTTGTGCCATTTCTCTATCATTTTCTGCTTGACTCTTTTTTTCTATGACTTCACATATTCTAACTGAATGAATTTATTGTTCTCTTCTCAATTTTCTAAATTCTTTATGTAAATTGAGATTCTTTGCAAGTAGGTCTTCAATTTCTGCATCTGATTCTTCAGAACTTCTTTCTTTGCATAAGTCATCAATTCTTTCTTCTATGTAACTTTTGTCATTCATCTGCACTGCTAAATATTTTCTTCTTTTCAAGAAAAGAGAGAGTTTCTCCTTGAGTTTCTTGATCTGATCCATGGCCACTTGTAGTTCTATCTTTTCATTTTCAAAGGATTTCTCTAATTTGTATATTTCCATTCCCTCTGATCTTTTCTCAAGCTGTTAAGCCTCTATAAAGAGAACCTTTGCTTTGATACCAATTGTTGGAAATATGTTGATTCAATATGACTTAGAGGGGGGGTGAATCAGGAACCAATAAAACTTAATCCTTTTGTTACAATAGGTAAAACCCTATTCTCCCAAGAACACCTGCATGCATAACTTGTTACATGGAGGAAGTGAAGAACATAAGATGAGAGAAAACTATGGAGGCCAGAAAGCCAGAGGAGACATCATATGTACAAGAAAACAATATATTAACAATATGTTTCTAGATGTTACAATGAGATGTGATAACTTCTTATGAAAAACAAAGAGGTGAATCCTTATAAAAGGAATCATGAAACCCTAAAAGGGAAAATCTAAGGTTAGCTTAAGCAACTAGAGTGAATAGGTGAGTTAGTAATTAGATCCTAATGATTTAATTAATAACCCAAGAGACTATTACTCTAACACCCCCCTTAAGATAAGCTTAGGGAGAAGCAAAAACCTAGGAGACTACTGCAGAAAGTAGGAAAGAAGGGTCTCAACAACAAGGCCTGATCAGGTACCCAAGTACAAGAAATAAACTAGATGATGGAAACTAAGCCTCCAATCTAGGGGAAGTCCCAAATAAAGGAACAAGAAAGAGAAAGAAGCATCTCTGAAGCATGAAGTTGTAAACACTGTCAGAAGTAACTGCTGGAACCCCCACTGAAAAAGTGCATGATTAGGTAGAGAAGACAAAGTCTGAAGAGCTGATCAATCAAACCTTGGAAGCAATAGAACCAATAGGTGAACCCCCCCCATAATGCTGAATAGGGAGAGGGGTGACTGGAACACTAAAATGCAATGCCAGAAACATCTACAGAAAGCAGAATCAGGAACACCAACAGTGCAATAGAAGTACAAGCATAGGATAAAGGGTGGTGTCACTGACACACATCATGGGCTAATGTTGTGGAAGGTATGCTCACTTGAAAAAGGTGGATGAGCACAAAATGGCAAAACATCATAACCTCCCATGGCACTTTATAACAAAGTGTGAGTACAAAAAACACACAAGGTTCTCAAAATCTCAGATATGCAGAAGTAGGCACTTTATCTTAGTGTGTTTACAGAAAATAAAATGCTACAGAAGAGAAGAAGACAATGGTCAAAAGATAGAAAAAAGAGTGAGCCAGAAGAACAAAAGAAGAGATCCCAGGACCTGTAAAACCCAAGTAATCTACTAGAGTGCGAAAGAGAAAAACTTAGAGGAGAGAGAACCTAGAGAAGAATCTTGAAAAAAGACCCCTGCAACTGAAAAGCTCACTGAACTAGTTTTTCAACAATATCTGGTTTGCCAAAAATAGAGTCCAGATGAGCAAGATATGGCTCCTGGAAGGCAAAACCAAACATTAGACTTTGACAGAAAAAACACTGTCAAAATGGCAGAACCCAAAACCCCAACCTCCATCATCAAAAAGTGCTCGGAAAGAGCTTTTCGATGATATATGGATGTCAGAAAAATACCTCCATCATCAAAAAGTGCTCGGAAAGAGCTTTCCAATGATATATGGAAGTAATGAACTCTGTTAGGAGATTTATAAAGGACTGTTAGGTCCACCTTGTTAGAGGATTTTTCTGATCCACCTATTAGGATGAACCAGTAGATGATCTTCAATGCAACTCTTAATTAATGAATAAGATCCAATGATATAAACTAATCACCTGACTATGATGGATGATTCTCTATTGTTCCTTATACTGGTGTAGCCTCTTAAGAAATCTGTCTCTTCATATTCACATACATGCTCTTATACATATATTCACATACAGTCACTCTGTTTGGATAAACAAAATAACTTATATTTATACCTTATCCAAACCAAATGAAATTGTAAGTCAGCTTCCATAAGATAAATTAATATCTAAAAATATAAGATAAGTCAGCCCAAAACTATCACTTGGGTCTAGTGATCCACTCGGGCATCTCTGATCACTCGGGTAATACTGATTACCACTATGTCCTCGCATGATACAGCCACTTCTTAGGTTACATTGTAACTGTTGGGGTTGCACTGCTAGCTTGGTCAACATTGTGATAACTAAGTGTTTTGGCACTAATTAACAATATGTCTTTCCATAAGGTCATCAAAATAACCTCAAAAATGCTTTCTCCTCTCAATACAATCTTCTCAATATCCTCAACACAAATCTCCCCAAAATAGTAGGGATTTTCACATAGATTCCTTCCCCCTTTGGCAGCAATGGCAAAGGGTTCCATAACTCATCTGTAGTCTTTTGTAAGGTGTAGATTTTTCAAATCTTCATGTCCAATTCAATTATGTGAAAAATACCCAAACATGATTTAGTGTTCCTGCGATTAGTCCCCCTGGGGAGTAGATCCATACATCAAGTCCAGAGAATGATATAGCTCTTAAAGCCACTAGACTGATGCATATCTGCATGAATTAATTACCACTGGGAGGGGCCATCACCCCAAGCATGCTTATAAGATATTCAAAATCATCTTTTGGCAAAGGTTTAGTAAATATATCTGCTATCTGTTTCTTTGTGCTAATGTATTCCAATTTAATTTATTTCTCTGCTACCTTCTCCCTCAAGAAATGATACTTAATGGAAATGTGCTTAGTGTTATCACAATGGATAATCACTGATTCTTCAAAAATTATTCCAATGTCTTTCAGCATTTGTTTCATCCAAACAACTTGTGTGTAAATTATTGAAGCAACAACATATTCTAACTCAGCAGTAGATTGAGAAATACAATTCCGCTTCTTGCTCAACCAAGAAACCAGCCTTTTCCCAAGAAAAAATGCACCATCACTTGTACTCTTTCTGTCATCCACATTACCTGCCCAATCAACATCAGTATAAGCCTACAAGGTAAAATCATCTGATTTTTCATACCACAATCCATATTCTATTGTCCCTTTCAATTATCTGAAAATTCTTTTCACAACATCAAAATGTGTTTCTTTAGGATCTACCTGATATCTAGCCACAATTCCAGCTGCATTATTGATATTTGGTCTAGTGTGAGTTAGATATTAGAGACCACCAATCATAGATCTATACTTTATCTGAACAACACTTTGAGTCTCATCATTACTAGTTAGTTTGTGTCCAGTCACCATAGGTGTTCCAATAGGTTTACAATCTTCCATTCTAAATTTCTTCAACATTTCCTTAAGATACTTGGTCTGAGATATAAAAATGTCATTCTTACTTAGATTAATTGGCAAACTAAGAAAAAATTTCATTTCACCAATCATTGACATCTCAAATTTATTTTCCATTTCTTTAGAGAACTTCTTACTCATCTTTTCATTGCCTCAAAAAATGATATCATCAACAAAAACTTATATAATCAAGATTCCATTTTCATCAATTCTTAGATATAAATTACTGTTTGCATTACCTTTCCTGAATCCAAGACAAATTAAGTACTTGTCCAACCTTGCATTTTATGCCCTTGGTGCTTGTTTTAGTCCATACAGTGCTTTCTTCAGCTTACAAACCATGTTTTCATCATCTGTTAAAGGAAAACCATTGGGTTGCTCAATGTAAACTTCTTCTTCCAGATCACCATTCAAGAATGCTAACTTCACATCCATCTGATAAAATTTAAAGTCTTTATGTGCAGCATAAGCAAGAAATAATATCATAGCTTCCAATCTACCAACAAGAGAAAATGTTTCTTCATAGTCTATGCCTTCTTGTTGCGAATAGCCTTTACATACTAGTCTAGCCTTGTTTCTTACCATTGTTCCTTCGTCATCCATCTTGTTTCTGAAAACCCATTTAGTACCAATCACATTTTTTTTCTTAGGTCTTGGAACCAATTCCCAAGTATTATTTTTCTTTATCTATTCAAGTTCTTCTTCCATAGCTTTAGTCCAAGATTCATCTCCACATGCTTCATCAGTAGTTTTCAGTTCAACTTGAGAAATCAAACAAATTTCTTCTCTAGTTTTAGATCTAGTCATCATGCCCTTACTTACATCACCAATTATTTGATCTTCAGGATGGTTCTTCTTTACATACCTCGGTGTCTTAGGAGTCTTAGTAACCTCAATCAGTTCATCTTCAGTCTCATTGTCAACAATCAGAGGTTCTTCAAGTCCAGAAGTAACCTCTTTCATTTCTCTAATCTTACCATAGTCATATATTCTTTCATGAATTTGAAACTTTTCATCTATCCTCACATTAGCGCTTTCAATCAACTTCCTCAATCTCATATTGTAACATTTACATTCTTTACTCAGTAGAATAACCAAGAAAAATTCCTTCATCACTTCTAGCATCAAACTTTCCTATCTCATAGTCTCTCTTGATATAACATTTACTACCAAATATTCTGAAATATTTCATAGTAGGTGTATGATCAAACCATAATTCATAAGGAGTTTTACATGTACCTTCTCTAATATGAATTATGTTCAAAGTGTACATAGAAGTACCAACAACTGCTCTCTAATGAACATGTGATACATTACCTTCCAGTAGCATATTCCTTGCAACATCTAATATAGTTTTGTTTCTTTTCTCTGCAATCCCATTATGTTGTGGTGTCCTGGGTGCATATGTCTGTCTGAATATTCCATGCTCTTCACAATATGAATTAAATAACTCTGATGTAAACTCACCACCTTTGTCTGATCTCAAACACTTTATCTTCAGGTGAGATTCATTCTCAATTTTTTCTTTAAATAACTTGAACTTGTCAAATGCTTCAGATTTCTCTCTCAAATATGTAACCCACATCATCCTAGAAAAATCATCAACAAAAATTATAAATTACCTTTCACCATAGTATGATCTAGTTCTTGTAGGACCACACAGATCTGTATGCACCAGATCTGACTTCCCTTTTTCTGAATAATATTTTCTTTTAGAAGTGCTTCTAGTTTGCTTCCCCATAACACACTCTCTACACATAGTGTTAGATGGCTTCAAAATCTTAGGTAGATCTCTTACTACTTTTTCCATACTTGCCTTCACAATTTTATCAAAGTTAACATGACAAAATATTTTGTGCCATAACCAACTATCATCAACCTTCACAATAAAACAAGAAGCTTTAGATGTGTTCAATTCAAATACATTACCTCTGGATTTAGTACCAGATGTGATTAAGTCTCCTGATTTAGTTCTGATAGAGAATTTCCCATCAATGAATTTCAATTGATAACCTTGTCCACTAATTGTCTAACACTCAACAGATTATGCTTAAGTTCATCAACAAGTAATACATTGTTAGTATTAGTCTTCCCATCCAGAGAAATAGTTCCTTTTCCAATGATAAGCTTAGGAGTATTGTCACAAAATCTGACAACACCACCATCATGTCTTTTCAAACTCACAGACTTATTTTTATCTTCAGTCATATGATGTGAATAACCACTGTATATAACCCATTCAGATTTCTTTTCAACATAGGATACTAAGGATTTTGCCTCATGCATAGGTTCATCATCTTTAATGGAAATAAATCCAATTTCATCAAAGTCATCATCATCATCAAATACATCTTCACTAGCATAATAATATTCCTTTTATTTTGATTACTTAGACTTGGAAAACTTAGGTTTTTGCTTAGGAACTCTTGTAGGACATCTAGATGCAAAATGACTAATCTTGTTACATGAAAAACATTTCAGAGGTAATTTGCCTTCAAATTTTCCCTTACCTCTCTTTTCTCTTCTTGCAATCAGTGCCACTACTTCATCTAGCTTTCTTTCTTCTTCCTGTATCTATTCCCATTCATCAACATAGTCTCCAAGATCTTCTCTCAGGTCACCACTACTGGTGCTTGCATTTCTATAAAAGGTCATTTTCTTCTTATGTACAGTCGCCTTGAATGCTAACTCAACCTTAGGTAAAGAATCTCCCAATTTTGTGGCCTCAAAAGTAGTTAGCTTTCCAATCAACATTTCTCTAGTAAAGTTCAGTGTCAAAGGTATAATATCCTCTATACCTTGTACTTTGGTTTTGTAGATAGGTTTCAAATATCTGAGTATCTTAACAATCACTTCTTCCTCGCTGTAAGTGCCTCCAGAGTTTCTGATGCCAGTAACCATTTCTTTAATTCTTTGTTCATATTCCCTAATGTTCTCATCTTCTCTCATCTTCATTGATTCCATTTTTGTCTTCCAGTTATGTAGCTTTTCCTTTTTAGTAAACTTATCTCCAATATACAATGCTTTTAATCTTGTCCATATCTCATGTGTAGATTCCAGGTCTTTTAATTCTATGAATTCACCTTCAAAAAGTGCATTGATCAAGGATTCCCTTGCAACAATATTACATGAAAATAGCTTATTTTCATCTTTAGTAGCCTTCTCCAATTCATCCTCAGTCGCTATCTTTTCACTCTTCTTTGTGATAATCCAATAGTCAATTCACAAACATAGTAAGTGTGTTCTCATTTTTTTCTTCTAGTTGTCAAAGTTTTTAGGATCAAATTTTGGACTATCCTTCCTATAGTAAGTCATCTTTAGGATCACCTCAAGCTGTTAATAATTCTCTCTATGGACCAATAGCTCTGATACCAATTGTTAGGAATAATAGTCCATAAGACAACTTAGAGGGGGGTGAATAAGCTGTAATATAGATTATTAAACTTTAAACTTTATAAATGAAAACTACAATGCAAATGATAACACAGTAAATGACAACACCATAACACAATACTTGTCAAGGAAACCATGTTAAAAGTAAAACCCCAATGGGAATTATCACCCACAAATAATGTACTGAGAGCATAGTATCCATGTTAAAAGATTTAGCCCTGTTAGGGGCTTATTACAACATTATAGTATACAGTCCCTATTAGGAGACAGACCCTGTTAGGAGTCAAGCAAAGAAGTAGGCTCACTGCCCAGGTATACTTCCCAAAAAATGTTAAAACCACCCTCAAGGATTCACAATCTGAACAAGTGTATATGGAAAATATACAATCAAGTGAACTGTCTAATAGCAACTGTCTTTGCTTGGTCAGTTCCAATGGAATATAACAATCAACTCTGCTCTACATCTAACAGTCAACAAGCCTCACAACTTCCACAATTCTCTACCTTTTCAATCTCTAACACATCTTTCCAAAAGAAAAGATCTCACATATATACCCTCTTACAATAATTCTATAGGTCGGCCAATTAAGCTTTCACAATATACAAACAATTGATTAGGTCGGCCAATTAAGGCTTTCCAATATACAAATAAATATATAACCCCTTGCTAAGATACACATGGTACCTATAACAAGTAAACATCAAATACAATCCATCACATATTCTCCTAGATCTGCAATTCACTCTCATAATTCATTTACACGCTACATGTCTGAAGTCGGCCACCAAATAGGTCCTCTTTAGAATATACGCCACAACACACATCACTAGTAATCACACAAGAATCAAAATCAACCCATTATTCCAACATATGTCGGTTGTCCACTAGTAAGCTCGCTTCATCTGAAATATCTTTTCCAGAAAGATATACCTGAAACACAGAGACGTGCTCTATCCAGCATCACAGTTACAGTCTAGAAACCAGTCTTCACCAAATCAACAGTAACATCTGCAATATGAAAGATAAATCCAAGCGACCTTAGAAATAAGGTCAACACACATCCTTCTTCATATATCCAACTTTGATTGTTCTGAATCATCCTACAGTGTCCGTACACTTCTGTCAGTTAAATAACTAGTCTGTCTTCTCCACAGAAACATATGTTGACATCAGTGACAAAACATGAATATCAACAGTATGATCAGTACCAAAAACTGATATCATCCAACAATCTCTAGGATTATCACTTTCTATAAAATCTCTTATTAGATCTACACATTTTATGAATTTCATTAAAAATCCTATTATATAACAAAATAAAAAATGGATAAAGGCTTTGATAAAATATTAAGTTGGATATATATTTGAAATCCTAATTATGCCTTTTGTAAGAGTGTTATGATTGAATGTAAGCAACATCCAGTGGAAGAAGCCACTATCTAACACATTAGTTTGATAAATATAATTAAGAATAACTATAACTACATTTGAAGAAAAAAACCAATCATATTAGTGAATTCCATCATGAAAAATTCAACACACCCAAGTCAAATATGAAAAATAGAAGTTTGTAAGAAAATTCAAGCTCAATAAAATTTGACGTCGGGAAATAGAGTTCACTAGCTTGCATGGGAAAACTAGGAAGCTAGATCTATTTCCAACTTAATTAACTTGAGATGGGAGTGATATAATTGGTTCAAGATGTTGGGCACAAAATGGATCTGACAATCCCTCGTGATGAATTTAAAATATTTATGTAATTGTTAAGAGGACTGTGAAAGCTAAGGTAAAGTGTGATAAAATAATAGTTTTTAGCATATGCAGTGGTACACAAATCAAATATTTAGAATTTTACTATAGATCTAAATAATGTGGACAGAGAGGAACCTTCTATTGAAATTTGGGGGAAATTCTAAGGGAAATGATGAGAGAGGCATCCTAGTCTTAGACTACGTCAAGCAGAGCAACCTAGTCCTAACCTTTTCAAATTTACAAAATGAGGTTTTACAGGTCTTCTAATGCTCATTATAAACCTAGATACATTACTATGTAACCCACCACCTGCATAGAATAAAGAGAGAAATTATTGTGTTGATGGGGGTTTCCTAGGTCAAACCCTCGTTTAAGAATTAACCTTGAAATTGAAATAATTGAACTAGAAATTAAAGTGTGTTGGTGTGTAGAAGGGGATAGATCTAATAATTGAATTATATTAAACCTTTTTTATGCAATGATCTATGAATATAGTCACAAGTGTTGATATGATATCATGAATCTACAAAAACTAAAAGAAAATCAATCATGAACACATGCTTCCATGGAGGTTGTTGAAGCTTTCTACAATGCTAGATCTGAAGAAGAATGTATTGAATACTTGATGCTTGAATGCTTGAGCTTGAAATCAAGAATATAATTGTATAATGTGATGATCAAATGAGGGGAGATAATATATCTTTCATACCTCTCCCTTGAATTTTTTAGGTTTGTTATTTTGAAGCAAGCCAACATGGAAGAAGTTTTCCCCCCTCCCACAAAATAGTCATTAGAGGGTTTGAATTTGAACCCCAATTATCAGGACTAGATCACTCCAAGTGACCTATTCATCCTAACAAAGTGACCTATTCCTTCTGACAAAGGAAAGGAATAGAACTTGAGGTCTAGAATGCTATGATGATGCCATAAATTTTATCCAGTGTGAGATGGATTGAACATGATCAAAGATGGGAGGTCATGCATGCTAAAATAGGGCCTATGTGAATGATAAATTATATAGGGGTGCAATTTATGATGCTAAAAATAGTATATGTATATTTTAATAAAATTAATAAATAAATTTTAAGTGAATAAAATAATTATTAAATCTAAAGTTATATTTTTAACAATATGTTGGTCTCATAATTTAAAAATAAACATAATTTTACATATAGAGGAAATAAGGCTTTATGATGTTTTTGATTGCTGGTTACAACAAGTTTTATGGGGACCTGAAACCCCTTACAACCATTACAAAAAATAAATAGGTGATAAAACCACTAAACTGAAATAGGACTGAAGCCCAGCCCGCGAAACCCAGGACCAACACAAAAAACCAGAGACAAAAACCAAAAACTAGCTAAACTACCCAGCAACCGAAAATGAAAAAATGATCTAGAAAAAAATCAAGGGAACAAAAAGACCTAGGTAAACTCTAGAATAGTGTCTTCCACTTCCTTCTTAGTCTCAGATACCTTCTTGATAGAAGCATTGAAGTCTGAGAGTTCCAAGATCCTGTCTGATGTTATTCAATACTTTCTAGCATAATAAATTTACTAGTTCAAATGCATATGTGTAATGTATCATAAGGATAATAATGAGCATAAACTTATACTGAGAGGGTAGGGTCAATTTCATTTTAATATAATCTTTCTAAAATTTTCAAATAAAAAACTACAATAATATCAATTGCACAATATCAATAATTAAGAGAACAAGATTTACATGGAAACCCTTTTGGGAGAAAAATATCATAAATATTGCTTATATAAACTTGTAGATTACAATTTTTTTACACATTAACCTACTCAAGAAAACAATTGTCCACTAATCTTTGTAGGTACCAACCTACTAGAGATACAAATCCCACAACTAAGAACCAACTTAGTAAGAGACATCAATCTCATTTATATGAGGCACCAACCTCTCAAATATGAGGCATTCAACAAATATCACCTTCAATATGTTGCTTCTTAAATGAATAATGAACACAGTTTATTTATAAATCTGATTATAATTCCCTCACAAATATTAATTTATAATTTCCTTTACAAATCAACATATACTCCCTTCATAATTTTTCATATATCTCATTCAAAAAATCTATCTTGAATGATATATTATTTTCTCATAAAATACTTATGTGTTTGAATAATATATCATTTTACCTCACACATGCTTCTTTCTACTTCTTATTTTAATGATGTATCTTCATATATTTCTTGTTCTCAAATATTTCATTCTCACTCATTGATTTCTATCATTTTCTTCCTTCTTTATTGATATTCATATATACTATTTATTCTAGCATTCATGTTCTTCTATTTAATTAAATTTTTCCTCACTTTTCTTTATATAAGTTTCTTATTTTTTAATTTGTTTCATCTTTTATTTCTCCATACAAGATATTCTCTAAAATATGAAAAAAATCAAATGATATTATATTGAACAACTTATATCCTTTCTCTCCAATACTATTTTCTGATATACATCATCACATCTCTTTTGAATAGAGGTGACTCTTCCTACAAGGGACAAATTCATGGAATGTGACAGCTATTCAAGGGAAACAATCCTTCTAATAATGTTTGAAATATTGTACTTCCAAAGTGATAGTCACAAGTGTATTTCATCATATTATGTACAGGTCCATATATGTGCTCAGTGGATCAACTGCCACTAGTAAATTTTAGCCCTATTTTCGATGACGATTTGTCAAAATTTAGACACCAATTGGTCTACAAATCGACCACTACTGTCGTCGGTCTTTTTTTGTCGATATTACGTCACACTAAACCATCATCGGTATTTCAACATAGGAAGGGTTGATTTATCAACGAAAGATGCGTCTAAATGTTGATGAACTTTTCTCGATTAAGGCGCTGGGAGTATAGCATCGATGTCAATATGCTAAGTGCCATGTGTCAAAATGGCGATGAACAATGGTTGAACATGATGTCGATTGTATAGCATTGGTGTCGATATGATAAGTGTCGTGTGTCGAAATGGCTATGAACAATGGTTGATCATGTCATCGATTGTATAGCATCAACGTCGATATGCTAAGTGCCATGTGTCCAAATATCGACGAACAATGGTTGATCATGTTGTCGATTGTATAGCATCGGTGTCGATATGATAAGCATCATGTGTCGAAATGGTGATGAACAATGTTTGATCATGTCGTCGATTATATAGCATCGACATTGATATGCTAAGTGCCGTGTGTTGAAATGGCGACGAACAATGTTTGATCATGTCATCGATTGTATAGCATCGGCGTTGATATGCTAAGCACCGTGTGTTGAAATTTTGACAGCCTGTGACATTTTAAAAAAATAATAATAATATATTATCGTATAAAATATGTATAAATATATATATATATATATATAATATGTATAAAATATGTATGAGACTCTTGCTGTCAGGATTAGTATTTTCCTTAATGCAATTATAGTTTACAACATAGTACAAGAAAACCAAATGCCCAGACCATCAAGGCGATCAGAGACAGATTGCACAATATCATCTAGTATACATCATGGTACAAAAAATTAAAGGCCCAACCTTTTGGGTGGACGCAGATAAGTTCCATGTTCCCGAGCACCAGGCATGGCTATTTGCTGGCTTTCTTTAGCATGCTTTTCTTTCTCCCTCTCTTTCTATTCATTCTCTAACTCACTCTATTTTTTCCTCAGTTCTTCCATTTCCTTTTCCATTGCAGTTTTCTCTTCCCTTTGCTTTTTCTTGTGTTCCAACATTGAGGTATCTGAATCCTTGATAGAGAAAAACATGGGGCCTAGTTTAGCAAGCCATTAAGGCTCAACAACAGTTACACACTGCATATATTCCTTTGTTGTGAGAACAAGTTTGTGATAGACTGTATAATCAGGAGTGTACCCCAAACCATATAGTGCACTGCTAGGATGTAAATGGCATGGCATTCCAGTCCTGCAGTTGACATATTCACTAACACCTTTTAATCAAGCTGCATTATGGAAGTATGCTGAACAAATCACTTTCCGAATAACATCCCAATCAGGTCCACAACTTGTCAGTGCTATTTTTTGCATTTTGAGGATATCCAAAAGCTAAGATCATACTTCACGAGCTTTACACAATCCATTTACATGCAAAAAGTGATC
>MU223796.1:653264-694902 GCA_018584345.1 Thuja plicata
ATGTCGTTTACAAAGTTTCTCACACAATGAAATTTTCAAAAAGATAAAACCCTCCGATATAACAAGAGCTTCAAATACAAAGATACAAGGCTACATTTTAGGTATTCATCACTCTCTTGCAATAACAGAGGTAATATTTTTATAAGCCATAGAAGATATAGAAGGTACCCAGAAAGGCAACATAAATAGAATGTATGCAACCGTCTCAGGAAGCCCTGGGGTTTCGAAAGGACACCAAATCCATACATAAAGGTTTTAGGTTTTATATATTTGAATAAAGTTTGCAAAGAAAAATGCCATAACTATGAAATGACAATATTGAATTCAATCCAAATTTCTTGCAAAGGAACTTTCAAGAAGCTCCCACAAAAAAAAACTTTAATAGAAAACCCTTGGTAGAAAGGATTAATAGTTACATACAGAAAAGATTCAAAGACTACATCAGATCCATGCAAAATCTGTAGGTGACCATCTCTGTGAGATATGATAACAATAATTTTACAAAGATTAGCAAAAATGGAGTGTGTGCCCCTTACCTATTGTGCAAAATCACAGCACACGAACCCATATCCCTCCCGCCAAAAGTACTTCTGCACACGAAATCAATCACATGCAATGAAAATTGTGTTTAACACTATTCTTTTTTTCTATATAATCCCGTGTTTGTCGATATTTTGACATTTCTTCTTAAACTTAATATATGTCGATATTTTGACATTTTCGGGAGCATAAACCAAAAAAAAAGAGTTTTACAAGCCAAATTGGCCTGCCATCAAAAATTTTGGTCTAAAATATAGGCCTAATGTACTAGTGTGCCCATTGCCACTTAATACATTTGATCTAGTTTTGCCAAATATATGAGTATTTGATGTTGTTCAACCAATAGTATTAGATTTGATCATCACCATGAATTGCATTTCATTCATCTCCATCATGATCATTGTTTCACGTGTCTCCACTAATAAGATCATTTCTCCCTACTAACAAAACATTATGACTCAATTAATCAAAATTTATCTTTCCTTCAATAATAACACTATTTTCAATAGACAACTTATAACACTGAATGGAAATAAAATGTAATTTTTGAATCAATTAAAAGTTCATGTCATCTAATGTGCGTAGGCACATAATAAAATATGTTCAAGTTAGACTACACTTAAGTAGTCAAAAATCAACCTAAGTCTTGAAAAAGGAAATAATGTTATTTATGAGTTTGTGATTTATTATAAAAGGGTACATCTCCTTATATATAACAAGAGGGATGTAACCAAAAATAATGTAATAACTCACCTTATATATCACATCACTAAGTCATTAAGATGAATTTATTATAAAGGTGTATCATCCTAAAAATTTAGCACCCATAATTGGATGTCTTTTAGGACCTATTGACTCGATCTTGTTGATTTCAAGATCTAAATGTCAGTTATGCACATTTGTCCTTTTTTCCTGGCTCATTTTTCACATCTCCCGATGGGTTTCCACTCTATCCTAATAATTTTTACCTAGGGGTACAGTTGAAGTTTGACTATACCCCTAGGGGTGAGGTTGAACATCGACTTCACCCCCTATGGGATAATTGTCTTGATTGGGCCCTGAGTCCGATGTCAAAAACCTTCTTCCTATGTGTTCCCATTTCTTTTCTATGTCAGCCTGCCCACATTTGAATCTCCAAATGTGTATAAAAGGATTCTCAATCCCCTCATTTTGCAACATAATAACATACATTAAGAACTATAGTGATATGATTAAGCAATTGTGCCAAGATTATGTAAGCATAAGAATTCAAGTGGTGAAGGCAAGGCATCTATCCAAGGTCTCCAAGTATTCTTCATAGATCCATTCAAGCAATTCAATCTCCTTCCTTTGATGCAATATTTCTCTCCCATGATGGCCAAGTAGAGAGCTTCTCAAGTGGCGCAAGCAGGTTCATTCCATTCTTCTTCAAGTTACATAACTACATTCATGATCTAGAGATAGTGATTATGGATATCATACATTGGTGAGGACATCCTTGATCATCCTACAACTCCATTCCAAGTTCAAATGCAAGCATCTTCATGAAGTTGTGCAATTTATACATTGTTCATGAGAGTTTTACACAAGGTGAATAAAACATTTACCCTCCTTTCCTTTTTAGATTTTCATTTACATATCACTTTCAAGCTTAATTCTTAAACTGGGGCTTGACCAATTAAATCCCCTATCCACAAAAATTTTTCCTTTTTCTGTGCAAGAATGGGTTTTGGGATCTATGAAAATAGATTCTAGCATTTTTGGGTTATCTCAAAGCTCAGAATCAAAATGTACACAATCACAAAAAAGGGGTGTAGTCTAATCTCAACTTGTACCTAAAAATTTGACTTTCTCTCGGAGGCCTCAAATTTTCACAGTTGGAAGTTATAGGTGCCAAGGTCCAAGATCCATAATGGTTTCAGTTTGTGACATTTCTACGACTAGAAATTATAGTTTCAAGGCATATAACCTCCTAATTAATTTCAAGGTGCACAAATCCTTCTCCAATCTTGCATTTAATTCCAGATCTATCATTGTATTAGTCATCTTTAGTTACTTTTCAGATCCGTACTTGTTCATTAATCAATTAGTCAAATCCATTAACTCCTTAATAGAGGAAATAGGTCTTATCCTCCTCCCTTTAAATCTAGGTTTTGCATTTTCACCCTTCATCTTGGGTTGTGATAATCAAGTTTGGATACAAAGAGGTTGGGTTTCTCTATTTCCCAAATATATAGGTCCCTTACCCAAAAAAATACAAAAAAGGAATTTGGTGAGTGATCGCTACCTTCGCATTTCTCACCATTTTCCCCTATAGATTTTTAGTGAACCTGACGCATGATACCTACTTTTGATTTTGTGGTTAGATCTTCTTTGCATATCTTATTGTGTTCGTCTCCTATACATTTTTAGTGAGCTCGATGCATGATCCCTTCTTTTTATTTGGTGTTTAGATCTTCTTGTGTTCATCATGTGGTTAGAGCATCTTTTGATGTGCTTGTTGGATTCTCCTTTTGTGCATTTGATATCTATATCTCGGTTGTATGTGTTCACATCATAGTGCTACAATTTATGCATTTGGATATCTCCTTAATCAAACAACACCTTAATTATTTTAATCTCAAAATTGGGTTAGATCTACATTACTATTCTATTTTACATAACATTAGATCTCCTATTTTTAATCACATATCTTTTGCATTTCCATTTAATTCATTTCTTGCATGACCATTGTTACTGTAAGTCCTTCATATAGTATTCCAATTAGGAGAGATCATAGAAATATGGGTTCCTTTAATCCCAAGCCTTCTTTCTTTCCAAATCTTGGTGAGACCAACATGCCTAACCATGAACTTCCCCCATCTCTTGAGAACAATTCTTCCCACTCTTCTCATGATGAAGAGGAAGCCTTAAGAGATTCTCCTGAGAAAATTCAAAATCTCTCCATGGACATGGAAAAATTTGAGCATTGGTTAAGTCAAGAGCAATCTAATCTTGAAGCTTTTGCCTTGATTGATGGTTTAAATAAATACATCCAAAATGATGAACATGGTATTAATTTCCTTCATTCCTTATCCCAAATTGTTCATAACAATGTTAAGCCCATTCAAGAAGCTACTCAAGAGATACGATACACTCAAACTCCTCCTAGTGTTGAAATTTCCAATCCTATCCCCACTTCAATTACCTCCATTTCTACTTATGCTCCACCTATCATCACAACTTCCTTTCAACCTTCCAATCCTATTCATGTGAGCCTTCCTAATCCTAGTGATCCTTTCTTTCCTTCAATTATGCCAAGTGTTTCATTTCCTACAACCATGCCCACTTATCATAGTGTCCCCTTTTCTAATCCTACCATTCATACATTATCCAACAATATGCCAAACACTTCCAACACATCTCTTCCTAGAATTAATTCTAATGATCCAACCATCAATAATCTAGCTCAAACTATGTCTTCTTTGCAACAAAAACTTGTTTCCTTGACGCAATCCAAATTTAACGTTCCTACATGTGAGATTTCTAGTCCTTTGTCTTTAGATATCATCTGTGCCATTAGCCCACACTACATGGAGATTCCTCACCTTGAGACTTATAACAAAAAGGGTGATCCTTTGACTCATGTCAAAAGATTCCAAACATTATGTAGTGATTTCTCTCACGATCATAGTTTTATGACAAAGTTGTTCACTAGGACCTTTCAAGATAAGGTCGTACAATGGTTTTGTTCATTACCCCCTTATTTCATTGATTCTTTTCACAAGATTGCTAATGCTTTTATCCAACAATTTCAAAATAACATTGGTCATCAAATCTCCTTAACTAATTTAATGCATTGTAAATAAGGTGTTAAAGAAAAAGTGACTTATTTTACTGGTAGATTTAAGCATTTTTATGCTTAGATTTCATATCATGTGCCTGATAATGACGTTCAATGCATTTTTATTTCTAATTTGCAAAAATACATTAGAGATAAAATTCTACTTTCGGAATTCTCTTCCTTTACTCAACTTTATGTTGTGCTTCATAATTATCATATTCAAGTGAGTGAATTTGCGAGTGATAATCCAATGGATTCTATTGATAAGAGTGATGCGACCTCCATCAATTTCAAAAAATTTTAGAAACAAAATAATTTCATAAAAATCAACACATCCAACAATGTTGACGAATGGGTGGCAACAACATCCAAAGGTGTGGCTCCTTTGTCATCTTATTTTAAACCATCTTGTAATTTTACACAACTTTCTGAATCTTTTCATAATGTGATGTTGAAGTTGATGAATGCTAAAATTTTAACACTTCCTCTTATCAAACCAATTGATCCTTCAAAACCTTTTCCAAATTCCTTTGACGAAAAATCATTTTTCCAATACCATCATCAGCCTGGACATGATACTAAAAAATGTTTCTATCTGAAATCTAAGATACAAGACTTATTGATTCCAATGCTATATCTGTTGAAGGTGTTAATGATCAAGGAAACACAACTATAACACCTCCCAACCAAAATTTATAAATTTATAGTAATCCTTTTCCATTTCATACCAGTAACATTATTGAGTCAACCAAACCTTCATCATCTTCTCAACCCATTGAGTATCATATGGAAACTGATGATCCTAGTCATGTTATCAGTATTTTTGAACAATTCCAACCCAAACCACACCTTGATCCTTTCATTATCTTTGACCCTATTAAAAAATTCAGAGCTCCTGATAGTCCTTTATATATTGTTTCAAATATTAATGGTATTCCTTTCTGTGGTGTCCTCATTGATCCTAATTACATGGTGAATGTGATAACTGAAGAACATATTTTTAGTAGATTATTGTAGTGTGATGTTTATGATGAGTCCCCCATGATGATTCAAACATGCAATGGTTTCCTTCATCCTTCTCATGGTTCCATATCCTTTCCTATTGAAGTTGGTAATAAAGCTTTAGATGTTACCTTTATTTTTATCCCAACCTCAGATCAATTTCAAGTGAAACTTGGCCTTCCTTAGCTTTCATCCATGAGAGTCATGGTATCTCCTATTCATAAATTCATTAAATCCCCTCATAATGGATAAATCATGACTATTAACCATATCCTTTACAAACCTTCAGTCCTGAGAGATTCTCTTGACTTGGATTTCTTTTTTCCTTCCATACCTCAACCAACTCAACCTCATCCTGATAACATTTTCTGTTCATATCAAATAATAGATTCCAGAAGATTTGTCAACTTATCAAGCCTAAGGCTCTTCCATAATCTTCTCCTAGACTTCTTCCTACACCTTATATACCTCCACTTTATTGCATACATCTGATACATCATCCTAGTATGGATCCTCTAGTTCTTCCTCCTAAATAAGAAAAGGTCCCTATGGTCATTGATCCTAAACCTCAACCCATTTTAAGTAAAACTTTGCATAACAATCATGATCATGACCACCTTCATAAATGTCATGCTAAATCTTATTAGCGTGCCTCTGAAAACATTTCTTCTTCTAATACACCCTTAGATTCTTTCATTCCTCTTTCCCAACCCATGCTTGAGCCCAAGGAGGAAGTAAATTTTAAAAAGAGAAAAATGTGTAAACATTATAATCCTATTTGTATCTTAGATTCTATTACAATTAATTTATATGAAGATGATACTCTTGTTGGAGATTTGATTCTGAACAGTTGATTAATTGTATGTTTGTCATTGATGACAACATTTAATACACAACAGTACTTCTGTATGTACTTATCCATATGATGACATGAAGACTTGTGTGGATAGATACATGTTGTTGACATGTCTATTATGCTATGTTCATACACGCAGACCCAGATATGATTTTTCAGTAAAGATATGTAATTCTGTTATTGACAGTTACAGTTTTGGAGGTATAACAGTTTAAGGCCGACGTATATAATGTGTTTCTAGAGTTACGCTTATCATCAGGATATGTGTGTGTATATTCATAATTAATTATGAGCTGTTGATAATAATCTAAAGGTGCCAAATGTGTTTCAAGAAGATTGCAATGTTATGGTCAATTCGGTGAAGCCGACTTAGTGAAGCGATGCGCCTATTCAGTTTGTACTTGCGCAGTTATAATTATGCTTGCACACTTAGTAGAGCTGACAAGGATGTTATGAAGAGTTGTCTAACAGGTCCCATGATCCCATACTTGGAGTATGTACTTATAGAAGGTCATTTGTGATAAGAAGAGTTGCAAAAGCCAGAGATAAGAAAAGCAGAGCAGAGTGTTAAAGTAGCAGAGCTATATTTATCAAATGTTGATAATATAGATATTAAAGTTGAAGCTTTCAGAACACAGATAATATTGTTATAGTGCTTTACAAGAGGTTAAAGCATCGGTGCACAAAAGGAACTAATCAGACAAGCAGTGTCACAAGCAGTATTTCATCTTGTTGATACAGTGTGTATCAAATATCTAGAAGGTTGTAGCCTTCACCACTTGGACAGTGAGTCCACCACCCTTAACAGAGTTATTGTAAAAGACTCCTAACAGGGTCAGACCCTTAACCAGGTCACTATACTACTGCATTGTAATGAACAACTCCTAACAGGGTTGAAAGATCTTTTAACAGAGATTACTATAAACAATATAGTTCTTTGTGGGTGCTAATTCCCACCAGGGTTTTTACCATTTGGTTTCCCCGTAACCAAATTGATGTGTTGTGTAATGTGTTATCTGAATGTGCATTTAATTTATATCAATCTGAATTAATAAGTACAAAAGATTTAAAGTTGCGGATAACTGATTCACCCCCCCTCTCAGTTATCCCTGAAGTATTCTAACAACTCTTTATGATGACCTTTCTATGCCTAACAATGATACACATGATGCTATTGATTCTGATAATTGTGAGACTATAGATCTTTATAATGATTTTCCTAACATGTTTTTGCAGCAATTATCCACCAATCTTGGTGAAAAACATAGTGACCTATCTTTACAACATGGTCCTTTTTGGAATTGGTTATTTTTCCATCTGTCATGCTTTATGTTTCTCCTCTTTTTAGTTTCCCACCTTCCTAAAACATTATAAACCAAGTTGGGGGGGGTAGGCGATACACTTGACTAGCTCCTCTTGTGTGGTGGATTCCTTTTATGTGTTTGCATATTTGTAGTGTTGTGCTTCTTTCTCTATGTTTTGTTTAGATTTCTTTAAATGACCCTTGTTTCTCCATTGGCTCAAGGTGATAAATAAATTGTAATTTCGTAAATATTCCTCTATTTGTATCTCTCTTCTTCTATATGTTGTTTCATGTTATTTTGTACATGTGCGATTGTTCGTCAATGTGCCTTTGTGTTGTCTTCTTGGCGGTGATGCAAAGTGGTAGCAATCTTTCTCTTTTTAGGGTCTCTACAATGCCACCCAAAAAGACTCTTCTTTGTGACTCTTACATTCCATTCTTCCATTGTTCTTGTAGTTTTGTTAGCTTTGGGGAATGATGACATTTCATTTTGATATAATATACATATACATATTATCATATGATTATACTAACCCCAGAGTTAGTAGATCCCTTCCATGCTCTCTCTTTGTCATGTGTTTATTTCCCTTGATTTGTTCCTACTTGGGGGTATTTCATAGTGGAAAAGTCTCTGGTGGATGCATGCACACTTTGTTAAATCTATTGCTCTTGTTAAGGCATTTGCAATTTCTTTAACTTGGGGGGATATACTCTGCTAACATTACACACACTCACAGTGGTTTGATGTTATATTTTCCTTTTGATCCATGTAGAAGACAATGTTTTTCCACATGCTTGATCTTTCCTTTTGATCTATGTGGAAGACAATGCTTTTCCACATGCCTAATCTTTTCCTTTTGATCCATATGGAAGACAATTCTTTTCCACATGCCTGATCTTTCCTTTTTGATCCAAGTGGAAGACAATACTTTTCCACATGACTCATCTTTTCCTTTTTATCCATGTGGAAGATGATGCGTTCCCGCATGCCTAATCTCCTTTTCCTATTCTTGATCCATGTGGAAGTTAATGCTTTTCTACATGCTTTATCTCTCTCTTTTAAGATGCTCCATGTGCATGCCTTGTGAAGGTGGAATTGAATTTCAATTTATCTTCTCCTTCTATTTTTCATGGATCACCTAACACTACATAACCAGCCAACTAGTCTCTCTCTCTCTCTCTCTATATATATATATATATATATATATATATATATGATAAGAACTTAATTTACTTGGGGGCTTGATGTTTTCTTATTCCTTAGCCTTGATGAGATCATGCCTTTGTATCAAATCTAATTTATCGTGAGCATGAGTTTTTCATACTCCTACTAAAGTGGGGGCTAAATGTATCATTATAAAAAGTTAGCACCCATAATTGGATATATTTTGGGACCTATTGACCCCATCTTGGTGAATTCAAGATCTAACTGTCGGTTATGCTCATTTGTCCTTTTTTTGGGCTCCTTTTTCACATCTCCCAATGGGTCTCCACCCTATCCTAGGCATTTTTACCTAGGGGTACAGTCAAAGTTTGACTGTACCCCTATGGGTTTCTCTTGATTGGGCTCAAAGCCTGATGTTAGAACCCTTCTTCATATGTATTTCACATTTCTTTTTGTGTTAGCCTTCCCACATTTTAATCTCACAATGAGTATAAAATGATGCTAAATCCCCTCATTTTGCAATATAATAACATACATTAAGAACCATAATGATATGATCAAACAATTATGCCAAGATTATGCAAGCATAAGCATTCAAGTGGTGAAGGCAACGTATCTATCCAAGGTCTCCAAGTATTCTTCATAGATCCATTCAAGCAAGTCAATCTCCTTCCTTTGATACAAGATTTCTCTCCCATGATGTCCAAGTAGAGAGCTTCTCAAGTGGCACAAAGAGGTTCATTCCATTATTATTCAAATGGGCATAACTACATTCATGATCCAGAGACGGTGATTATGGATCTCATACATTGGTGAGGACATCCTTGATTTTCCTTCATCTCCATTCCAAGTTCAAATGTAAGCATCTTCATGAATTTGTGTGATTGCTACATCTTCTCATGAGGGTTTTACATAAGGTGAATCAAACATTTACCTTCCTTTGCTTTTCCAATTTACATTTACATATAAATTTCAAGGTTGATTCCTAAACTGTGACTTGACCAATGCAAGCCCCTTTCCACAAAAAATTTCCTTTTTTCTATGTGCAGGAACAAGTTTTGAGATCTGCGGAACTGGATTCAGGCATTTTCGGGGTTATCTCAGAGATCAAAATCGGAAAGTAAACAATCACATACAGAGGGGTATATTCAAATCTCAACTTGTACCTAAAAACTTGACTTGTTCCTAGAGACTCAGATTTTCATAGTTAGAAGTTATAGGTACTAGGGTCCCAGATCCAGAACAGTTTTAGTTTTTGACATCTCTACGATTGGAAATTACAGTTTCAATATTTATAATCTCGCAATTCATTTCAAGGTGCACAAATCATTCTCCTATATTGCATTTACTTTTAGATCCATCATTGCATCAATCATCTTTAGTTATTTTTCAGATTTTTACTTGTTCATTAATCAATTCATTAAATCTATTAACTCTTTAATAGAAGAAATAGGTCTTATCCTCCTTCCTTTGCATCTAGGTTTTGTATTTGCACCCTTTATCTTGGTTTGTGCTAGTCAATCTTGGACAAAAAGAGTTTGGAGTTGTCTATTTCCCAAATGTATAGGCCCCCCTATCCAAACAAATTAAAAAAAAGGAATTTGGTGAGCGATCTCTACCTTAGAATTTCTCACCATTTTCCCCTATACAAATAGTAAACCTCATAATCTAATAACCCCTCTTAGGAAAAGAATTGTACATCTTAGAAATATAAGGAGTAGAATTAGAGATAAATCCAGGGTATCAAAAATGAGTACTAGTTGTCCTTATGGTTGTGTTCATTCATTATATATATATATATATATATATATATATATATATATATATATATATATAATCACATCTGAAAGATATTAATAGACATCAATAAACAAATAAGAGATATATGTATGAAAGTAGAGATTAAGACCTTCATTTTGATATGAAGCTATAATAGAAGCTTTTGAAGTTTCTCTATATATATGTTGCGGATAAATACATGTTTCTTTTGTTTATGATTGTAATTTAGGAAAAAAGGACTCACTGGTCTAACATGAAAACTAGGAATCAATCCCAATCCCATAAATTAAATTAGAGAACAACAAATAGGCCCAACTATAAACCCTTGGGAGATTCAATGACACAATGTGTTGATTGTTCTAGCTTTTGTGTTTTTAATTGATTTAGATATTGATTAGAAAGTGGCAATGTAAGAACTATTCTAAAAGATGAAAAATTGACAATAATCATCATAAACTAATACATGTAGGTCTAAGACTCAGCCATGATGAATAGAATTGAAAAGGGGATGCATAGAGAAATCTATGTCTTAAATATTCTTTCTCAAAATGGCTAGACACTTTCAATAGGTTCCATATTCCTCTAGGCATGTCTAGTTAAGAACACAAATCAAGCTAGTCTTAGGAGCCTCAAAACTATCTTGATAAAATTTTAGGCCAAATTACAAGGATGATGGAACTAAGTGCCATTGTCTTAGAGGAAATTGGTGCTATGCACCAGTGTCCTTCTGATGAATAATGCCAAATTAATTGTCTTGAAACCTGACCTATATCTAAAGATAAGGAGAGAAAATGGTGCATGTGCTATATAGGAGCTTGCCTTAGTCAACTCTTGGGTTTGAAATCAAACCTACAACAATGATGCAAATGAAATATGAAATATAAATTAAATGCTTGAATTTAAATGATTGTATTTTTGATTGATGATATATAGTTATCTTAGAATAATTCCTCCAAATTTTGATGTAATAACATGATGAATCTTCACAAAATCTATTGCAAGCTCATAATTGAAGATGCCTTGTTGTAGCTTGTTGATCCTTGGATCAAATCTACTCTAGAGAAGAAGATTTTCTCTTGGAATAAACTTGTATATGTGATGTGAATGCGAGATATGATGAAAAAAACTAGCAGAGGTGTCTTGTATAGTGTCATGAAGGTATTTTTACATTAAAACTGACTTGCAATGATCATACTCCAATATCAAGGAAAGATCTGGGAATCCCAAGGCCTACACATTATCCAACCATGATTTTAGCTGAAAGAAGTTTGTCAGGATATGGTTCCTATTGACATAGTTTGACCATTTTTAGCATAATTTATGGGGATGAAAAGATAATGGGGCTTATAAACATTAGGTCTAAAATTGATACAAGTGTTGACAAAATAAAAGTGGGGCTTTAATTTTATTCAACTTTAAAATGAGATAAGACCCATATAAGCATAAGATGGTGTACGATAAATGGCACACTTAAACTAATGGTGAAAAGAGGAGTATGATGAGATTTAAAATAGAATAGGATTCATATTCTTCATTTAATTATTAATTTAAATACACAAATAATCTGAAAAGTGTGTAAAGGAATTAAAAAATAACATGAGTGCTAGGAGAGTGTGAAATTGGTCTCATTAATCGAAGGAGTACAATTTAAGACCCTAAATTCAGCCCCTATTTTAGCAGGAGTATGAACTTACAGTCATACTCATTATAAAGTATAAATGAAGAGATAGAGCATCTGAGAGAAAGACAATATAGGGATAGGATGTCACTAAGAGTGAGGGATGATCAAAACACAAAGCATAGGATTTTAAAAATCCATGAAAAAGACCTTCAAATATACACAAGAAAATAAGATGTTGTACTAAAAAAAGGTTCCAAGTCGACTAGTTGAAGAGACCTTAATGTAAAAATGTCTCTTGATTATTCTGTATCATCTTAAAATGGAAGCACTTCCATGTTAAGAATGTTTAGCCCTCCTTAGGGGATGTTTTTTACCTCCATCATATCATCATCCCATTTCTGCATCAGCCCCTACTTATGTGCCTGTTTAGGACCTTGATTGGGCCTCTCCGGGCACCTTCTCCCCCATCTGGCACTTTTTCCAGGGGTTCTGACCCCCTGGGTCAAGGTCAACCTCAAATTGACCTAGGTCAGGGTCAACCTTGACCTTGACCTAGGTCAGGGTCAACCTCAACCTTGACCTGGGTCCCCCTTTCAAATTTGGAAATCTATTGGTTGTTGGAGGTCATCCAAAATTCATTTTCCCGCTTCCGAGTCGGCTGTTTTGGGTTTCGAGCGGTGATTCCTATGTTATATTTAATATAGGTCCTCTTCTAGGGGCATGGTTCTAAGTGGAATTTAATTATTCTATGTTGGCCTCCTTAAAAGATTGTGCCCTAATTTCATATAAAAGGAAGCCTTTCTCTCTCATTTTCTCTTAGTCTTCTAAGTGCAAAAAGCTCTAACCAAGATTTTGTCAAGAAGCAAAAAGATCAAGCATCCATTTGTTCTACATGTTTACAAGCTTTCAAGGTTTTCAAGTCTTCCTCTCAAGCATTCAAGCTCTCCATTGAAGATCAAGGATTCAAGCTTTGAGGCCTTTGAAGGGATTTGGCACATGCATTCAAGACTTATCATTCAAACCCTAGATCTAGCCATCATGGTGGTATGATCTTCCTTGAAGATCCTTTGTGCATCCTCAACACTCATTCATTATTCCTTAAAGGTGGATTCCAAGCATACAATCATGGAGGTTTATGGTTTCTATTGAGTCCAAGCTTTCATATTTACATACTTGCTATATTTGAGTTACAATTGCATATCTATTCAATATCATAGCTTCATTGTTAGATTCAATTCTACTACTTGCTAGCATTCTTATTTCAATTATTGATTTCAAGGTTAATTCCTAAATTGGGGTTTTACTAAGTCAAACCCCTCCCCCCAACAAACAAACCTATTTTTCTTGTAGGTACAGGTTCAGGATTGAGGATTTGAACCCAGTTCTGGATACCCTTTTTAGCAAACTATCGGGGTCCGCAAACAGATTTTATGTCGGACATGTGCAGGTCAAGGTTGAAATTATTGGGTCAGGTTTGACATTTGTGGGTGAAGGTCGACCTTTTTTATAAGACGACATCAGAACGAAAAAAGATTTCTGGGTTTTTTTCGTCTCTGCGTTTCCTTTCCGAATATTTTCCAGAAAATGAGTACAGACCCTAGAAAATAGCATTCTTTGATCTACAATATTTCAAGGTTAGTACTTTTCTATCATTCATTTCAATTCAAATACTTAATCATTCTAAATCTATCACACGTTTACACCCATTCACACCACATTTTAAGAGGGAAACTTAGGATCTCCTTCTTTAGTCTTATTTCCAGTAGATTGATTCGTTTATGCATTGATCCTTTTTGGGTTGATCAGTTTGGATCCTTCCTTTGTGCATTTGAGAATAAAGGGGAATGTCTTATTTATCCCTCCACTCTAAACATTAAATGTAAAGGTGATAAGTGATTTGAGTATCAAAACACTCTTATTCCATAAACATCATTTTTCTCCTTTACATGTTCTAATACCATTCTCAACATGTTATTGAAAGAGCACAAGTGGAATTATAGAAATATCAAGGATGTACACCAATTAAGGAGGGAAGAAGACATAAATTGCACTATCCAACAATATATGTTAAGTTGGTTGATTCATGTGGTGAAAAAAACCAACCACATTTGCAAGCTACAATATATTAGGTAATTAGTGTTGGTGAAGATGCAATAAACAAAAAAAACCAATAGCTACATAGGTTTGAATAACAATGATTACACTAGAAAGTCAAGCTATACTAGCTAACCAACAACAATTCTTAATAACCATGCCTCAATGGGTATTACATGTAGTCCAACACCACCACTTTAGGGGCACATAAATGAAAGAATACCATAAAGGAGACATTAAGGATATAAACACCTTCAAAACAAGAGATATCCTCAACAAAAAAACATCCATTACAAGCTAGGATTAAAGATCATTGTAAAGGATGTATTTATTTAAGAAAGGAATAGATAGTTGTAAAAGAGATATCTTGCTAAAATGTAAAGAGATCCTTTTCAAGGATACATGACTATCAAATGGGGAGGACAAGATATCTGTCTAAATATATCTATCTCTACAAGGATATATTTAACAAAGATGACATCTATGACCAAAAGGGGAAGGAGATCAAGAATACACACCTTCACTATTTTTAGAAAAAAATATTTTTGGTGAAGGATTACACAGTTTTAATCTCCAAGACAAATATCATTCATAAAAGATATATGCTTTCAGGAAAGGAAGAATTCTTGTTTAATAATGAAAACATCCAAACAAAGAGAAAATCCTCATGAAGAAAAAACAATTCTATGCAATAAATGATATCAATCCATAAAATATACAACTCAATAAAGTGAAAGTGGATCCTTAGGAAGGAGTGATTGATAAATATTCTTGCCCTGCAACATAGAGACGAGAATAAATAAGTTATTATTGTGTTAACCTGGTATGATTGCACATAAAAATGTATCACCATGAATGAAAATGAGCCCCAAATTGGTAAGTGTTAGTATAATTAAATATTATTAATTACACTTTACTTAATCTTACTTAGGATAATGAATTATATAGTAGGTTTCATAATAGAAACCTAGGAGTTTGCATCTTATTTTAGCACATGGTGTAGGAGAAATTCCACTTTAGGTGGTGATAGTTGTTATCTCATTCCACTTTATGTGTGAGATCCAAATTTAGTGTTGTTATATCATTATCATCCTCACATTGTTGCACATACTCCATTGTGCAATGGAGGATGATCCACCTTTGGTGGACATGTGATTCCACCTAGTGTGATTGATAGGATATCTCATGCTTATCTCCTAGCTATCATGCATTGCCTATATATTCAAGCACATCTATAATGTATTATTGATTCAATTTTAGTTATTTATCATTATTGAATCCAATCAATTAATTGATCATATCATTTTGTCTCTTTTGTGATATTCATTGGGCTTCTAGATCTTGGCATATTGCCTTAGGAAAATTCTTACATGGTATCAAAGCTTGAGGAAAATTCTTACATATAAAGGAGCAACATATATACCATCCTAAATTATAAGCACTTGATTAGTGTACAATTTAAGGACTATTTGGCACTCACCTTAGTGTATTTTCTATAGTAGGACCTCGTGTGGACACCTAAATTCAAATATATGTCCTCTTTCTCCTCTCTATCTCGTCTCAATCATGTCTAAAATAGAGGTTAACCCTTATTTCTAAATGTGATCCTCTATTTTCTCTCCAATCCCATAATTTATTTCACCACCTATGCCCTATATCATTATTAGTGGATTTGTTTTCCTTTTCAAACCCCAAAACTGGTTGTGATTTATGTTAATATATCTACACACTCCCTAGAACCCTTGGTGTAAATTTGAGCCCTGATTGGTGGGTACATAATGGTTAGGCCACTGTGTACTTGGGTAAATAGCGACTCAACTACTATTTACCCCCAATGATGGGCCCAAATTTGAGTAGGATATCTTTTCTAGGGTTTTAGTGGGAAATCTAGATTTATGGTCAGCTTAGCTAAGGTTCAATCCCCTAAATGAAGTGATAAAATTATATAAACCTCCTACTTCTCCTCATTTTGAAATTCACAATCATATTCAATTTTTCATCCATTAATTACATCCAAGCTTTATAATTCTAGGTCTTCAAGCATTCTCTATTGATGAACTAGAAATCAAGGCAGTCAAGTGCAAGTAAGCAACATCAAGATTCAAGATCCATCAAGTCCAAGTATCAATTCTTCTTCTCAAGCATTCAATATTGTCTTCTCCATAGATCTAGCTTCTTTCCCCCATTGGAGGTCAAGCAATTGAGTTTGTATCAAGGAAGGAGCCATCAACCTACCTTCTTCTTTCTCTTCTCCCTCAATTCAACATTGTGGTGAATTAAAACATCTACAACACAAGGTTTTGTCTTTTGATGATTTAATTTAAGGGTTTTTTGTTGAGTCAAAGCTATTGCATTAACATTCTTGATCGCATTCAAAGAATAATATGCATTGCAAATGTATGAATTAATTTAGTTATCAGATCTAATCTGTGCTACTTGATAACATACTTTTCTTTATTTTATTACATTGCAAGGTTTATTCCTAAATATGGGTTTTACTGAGGCAAACCCCTATATCCAACCTTCTTCCCCATTTTTTGTGTGTAGGTGCATACCAAGAGGCTATAATTGCAAATCTCAATTGTATTGATGTTGATAGTGACCTCTGACAAATTTTGGGCAAAGTTTCAGGGTACATAGAGACTCCCCAGGTACATAATGCCCAACCATTTTTTACCCTCCAAAATATGTTAAAATTGATCCCAAAGACAATTGATAGGTTTTAGGTACCAAATCCAGAGTTATAGGTGGTTTCGGAACTCTAAAAATCAGAACATCAACAATCAAACATCAAGGTCTCTACCTCATTCCCAGGAACACATTACATCATCCTCATTTCTAAATTACGTTTCAACATCACATACATTTCAAAGAAGCGGATCATTGACCCTCTTAGCGCTTAGGGATTTACTATCCTATTGGGGCATTTTCCTTCCTAGTGTGCAATTTGAAAAGGTGAAGTGATCTATCCTATTGTATTGCTTCTCATTTCATATTGTACATTTTTTTAAACTTGAATCTTCTTACATACTTATGATTTTGGTGGTTAGATCCTATTTGCATGCATTTTATACTTCTAGGTTCACTTGTTTTACATTTGGGCGAACCTGACTCATAACATCTAATTTTGATTTAGTGATTAGATCTGATTTGTTTGTATTCCATGCATTTTGTCTTATTTTTGCATTCGTTGATAAAAAAGTAATAAAAATTAAACAGTGTTTCATAGATCTAGTTCATTTATGCATTACATTTTCATATTTCAAATTAATAAAAATCTAAAAATGTTTTATATTCATGCATTGATTAGTTCCTTTTATGTTTTGTTTCATCACATTACCTTGTTTCATTACAACATGTATGATATCCTTCTACAAATATTTACTGCCTTTAATGATCCATTTAGTAATGAAGACTTTGATATGAGGGATGAAGTCCTTGATGACTTCATCTCTACGAAGTCTTCCTCTCAAATCCTTAAACAATATTTTTGCCAAAAGTTGATTAATGTGATGGAAGGATTTAGGGTGTATGACAATCCCCTTTATGAACCAATCAATGATTCAACTCCCAAAGTTATTCCCCCTCATGACAACATATTGGTGCAACAAGATACTTTTAACATATCCCTCAATGATGTCCCTCTTTGGGATGAACCATTGGAGAATGATGTTGATTATTCTCTTGATATACACCTCCCGCATGAGATTACCTTTGTGGAAGAGGATGATTTTTGTGATGGAAGAGGGTGATATTATTGACAAATCCCTTAGTGAAACTTCAACTCTTATCCATTTCAATCATCTTCCCCCTGATATGAATCATTAATGAGTGATGTTTTTCCCTCTCCTAAAGTTTTTATTGGCAAGCCCCATTTGAGCTTGGGTGTCCGGGAGGACATGTGGTAGGATGGTAGAACTTTGAGAGGGTGCATCCTCTGTAGAGCAGCTAGAAACTTTGTCGGGTTGACACCTATCAGCTAGCGTCAGGGACCTTGGTGTTGCGAGTGTTCTCTATATGATCATGTGACCGGGGGGTGAGTACAGGTGGTGTTTTATGGTCGACGGTGTAGGAGTCTACAGATTACACGGATATCAAATATATTTTCATCAACTATATCAAAATTATGAAAGGGTACAAGCTTTAAATTGTGTAACTAGTAAGCCTATGTACAAGAAATCAATTGTCCAAATAGATCCAAAGACTAAGGAGTTTGAACTTGAGGATAAACTAGGGGTTCATAATGGATCAAAATAGGAAGATGGTTTTGAGAGATCAAAGGAAGAAGAACCTCCACCTCATCCTATGAGGAGATCAAATTGGAAAAGGATATGACAAAAAATGTATAGTCCACATGGTTTCACTTGTATTTTCATTCATTTCCTAACCTAAATGATCCTAGAATTACATGGAAATAGCAATAGAGGTAAACAAGTGTGTCTTATAAGATAACCATGGAAGGATTGAAGAATAGAAAAAAAAATGGGACCTGGTCTAGTCATCAAATGAAAGGAAACTTATTGGTTATAAATGTATCCTCGAGAAGAAGTTTAGTTCTAAGGGTAAAGGTTAAAATTAAAAATTAAGGTTTTCTAGGGGATATTCCCAAGTTGAGTGAATAAATTATGGTGAGATCTTCTCTCAATTGTAAAGCTTACATTCAAGTTAAATTCTTGTTATTTACTTTTGTGATATTTGACCTTAAAGTTGATAAAATTTATCTGAAGAAAAATGGTGACACGAAGGAAGAGACCTACATGGTACCAAGTTGATTACTTCAAGGAAAAGAGTAAGATTCATCATTATTTTATAATTTAAATAAATCTCTTGATGGTCTCAAATTGTTTCCCAACACATGTAATACCAATATTTTAATTATTATATCTTGAATTTAAGATTAGTAAGATCTAAATTTGACTATTATGTTTATTAAAAGTACAATATTTATCATTATATTTTTATCAATTTGTGTGCTGGTGATATTTTCATATTTATTAATAGTAAAAGCATGTTTGGGAACTTGAAATCTCAAAAACCTTCATAATTTAAAATAAAGATTAATAAAAAAATTCAGTTCATCTTAGGTATCTAGATCAATCAAGATATAGCCAATAAAAAACTTTGGTTGAGTTAGAGAGAGTATGTTGACTATTATAAAATGTTGAGTATACCTATGATTATGGGAATGAATTTTTCAATTGAACTGTATCCATCACTATTAGTACATGTGGAGGAAATGACTCCTGTTCTTTTTACTAATCTATTTGGGAGTCTCGTGTATGATACATAGTTTTGAACAAACCAAATATTTCCCAAGCATGGGTAGTCTTAAGTTGATTTATGGATAAAATTAGAAAAGATCATTTGGTAATAGTAAATACGATCTTCAAATATTTATGATTTGCTTCCGAGTGCTTTATCATTTTAGCGGAGACAATTTATGTATGTAAATGTATAAATTTCATTCTGATTTGATATTTAAGGGTTTATGCTTTTAACTTGGGTAGACGATGTTGATGGTAATAAGTTAATAGTGGAAATTTTATCTACTTGATTTGAAGATGTGATTAGTTGGATGATTAAACAATAATTTTTGGTTCATCTTACCATTATATAGGTAGAGTACATTGTAGCTACTTAGATATAGAAGTATTATAGTATCTAAGTAGCATTATAGTTTAAGATATTGTGTTTAGATCTTGGGTTGAGATTGGAAGCAATTAGAAATAATAGTCAAAGTGCAATCAATTTGACAAAGAATCTAACTTTTTATGTATGGAAAAATATAATGAAATGTAATATTACGTTTCTTATAATGTGGTGGAGTATAAATAATAGTCAAAGTGCAATCAATTTGACAAAGAACCTAACTTTTCATGTATAGAAAAATATAATGAAATGTAATATTACTTTTCTTATAATGTGGTGGAGTATAAATAATAGTCAAAGTGCAATCAATTTGACAAAGAACCTAACTTTCCATGCATGGAAAAATATAATGAAATGTAATATTACATTTCTTAGAAAAGTTCAAATGGTCCAGTAAATATATGGACCTCATGGCCCTTAGTAGATAGATCACAAATTATTGGTGATTCCCTTTTTCTTTTGTAAGGTATATGACAAATGGCGAGGAATATTGGGATTGGGATTTATATATATTGCAATCCTAAGACTTATTTATATAATGGATTTCATTATTGTGCCTACACATCAATGGATATCTCACTTGGAGTGGCATTATGTGTCATCAGTAGCTTATGGTTAAGTTAAATTTGTAATTACCATGTATTATCATGTAAGTAGTTGAATGCAACTATGATAATTGATATGCATAAAAAATGATAATCTAAAAAGAATATGTAGAGAGTGAAAACTTCTATTTAAGTAATTAGAAGAAAAATGAGGATCATCTTTGATAAAAACAAAAAATTCTCAAATAAAATTTATAAATGACCTGGGCATTTTAACTTGTCCATAAAAATCATTATATGCATTTTCAAGTTTTTAAGCTTATCCTTGTTTTGGTGTGGGGTGGAGGGGTGTCAAAGGCTTGTTTAAATATTGAGTGCTTAAGATGGAGAAAATGGAGATATCACTTTTATAGGATAATGATGCCAAAATCTCTCCATGGATAGTTGATGTCTTAAGAGGAGAAGATGTTCTAAACTCATTTTAACTAAATTATGATGGTGAATAATACATTGAATCTTCTTTAAGTGCTAGTTTTTCCCCCAAAATTTTTTTGTTAGAATGATTTTTACATGAACTATATTATTCAAATTTGCATGTTATTACATGTTATATAATTTTTTTTTTGGAAATGTTGGATTCATGTACCATTTAATGCTACTTTTCTTTGAAATTTAATATAGAATTTGTTACCATATTATCTATCCTATTTGCTTTCAACTTCACATGCAGTGTAAAATCCATGCAACAAGTATTTTTTACCCAAGAAATAGAAAAGTGGTGGTTGTTTAGAGCTATTATAAATTAGCAATTGTTATTTGAATACACCTTATTTAACTTTATATCATATTTAGAATAATAGTAAAATATTCAAATAAATAAAAAAGAAAGAAGGTGATAAAAAGTCACACCCACAAAATCTAGCTATAACAAGCCCAAAACAAAGGCAAGCAAATAGGACCAAACCCAATTAAAACTATGCAACTAAAGCAATGTCCAAAGGAGGAAGATCCTTATGGCGAGGATTGCCTCAAACATGGGGCAAAACAAAATCATTAGGATTGCCTCCAAACATCTCAATAAACAAAATCATTAATCAACTTCTAGCAATAAGAGTACTTGTTTTATAGAAAATGTCATCAAGTGTGGCATAGATTGCATATTTATAATTGTTAGAACTTCAAGGCACCAATAAAATAATTTGAAATTTGTACTTAGCAATCACTCTTTACTACATCAGTGAATTGAACTACAAAACTGAATACCATTAAGATCAGTATAGGAAGGTTACAAAATTGAATACTATTAAGATTAGTATAGAAAGGTTGAAATGAAGAAAGTTTTAGTTTTTTAATATATTGAACCAAAACAAATTACAAATGAAAATGAATATTATTATAATCATGAATGCTTTAGAGTATCTTAAACTATCATGGGCATGTGTAAGGAGGATTGAAATGAAGAGAGCTTTTCTTTTTAGTATATTAAACCAAAGCATATTAAAAATGAATATTATTGTAATCATACATGCTTAAGAATTTCTCAAGCTACCATTAAGAGGATGAAATGAAGATAATATTTTTTAAAGTATATTGAACCAAAACATATTACAAATGAACATTATTGTAATCATGCATGCTTTAGAATATCTTAAGTTTCTATTGAGAGGTTGAAATAAAGATAGTGTTATTTATTTATTGAATCAAAGCATATTGCAAATGGGTATTATTGTAATCATGTATGCTTTTGAATATCCTAAGATATCCTAAGGTATCATTGACATCTATAAGTGGAGGTTGAAATGAAGAAAGGTTTTTTTAATATATTGAACAAAACAGACTACACATGAATATTATTGTGATCATAAATGCTTTACACTATCTTAAACTACCATTAATATCTATGAACAAAAATTGAAATGAAAGAAAGATTTTTTTTACTACATTGAACTAGAACAAATTATAAATAAATATTATCCAAAGCATGAATACTTTAGAATATCTTAAACTACCATTGACATCTATAAACAAAAATGGAAATAAAGGAAAGTTTTTAAAAAAAAAACATTTTGAACCAAAACAGATTACAAATGAAGCATAAGAGATGCCAGAAAGGATGGTGCAGCACATGCTCCCTGAAACCTAATCTCCCAAAGTCAATAAAGCCTTAAAATGAAAGAAAATTAGGGTTCATTGTTCTTCGCTGTATTAATAATTGGGTAGCTCTCTGCATTCACTGGAATTCCGGAATCTTATGAAAAAAAATGTAGCGATATACAGGGATTTTCGCGTACGTTATGAGAATAATCTCTTATTTTTGAACGGTACAGAGGAAGTCGTCAAAAAAATGGCAGAAATGTCAAATAGAATTGGCAATAATTGATGTAAACCCTAAAATTTGAAACGCTCGTTCAACGAGCATTGCAGCATTGCAGTTTGTACTTACTAGCAGACTTTTATAACTATTCATACGGATTATATCCTCCACGATCTGTGAAGACCAGGAATGCTCTGAGTTCAACATTTGAAGAATCAATAATTGTGTTTTATAATACTTTTCAATGCAGCAGTGAGCTCATAAAAGATGCAAAACGAAGACCAAGACTGGTTTTTTAAGTATTCTAAATGCAACATGGTTAGTGTATATCTTCTCATTTCTTCTAACGGTTGATCGAGTTGATATGGTGAGGAGAAATGAATGGAATTTATTTGAAAATTAAAAATTCATCTATGAAAATAATATTAAAAGTTTAATTGAAGAATTGAATTTTTTTAATAATAATAGAGGTGTGGAAAGTAAATTGGGAAAAATTTTGGTATATTTTTACATAAATTTGTGTGCTAATGAAGTCAATTGGTAGTCCATTTGGAATATGCTATTGTTTGTGTGATAAAAGTCTCATGGAGAATTGATAGCTTCAAATCAAATATGCTTCCAGTTACAAGGATCCAATCGTAACTGAAACAAAACCTTTAAATTGGGAAGATAATCAATTTCTATTACCAACAAGCTCATGTTATATTTGTAGACAGACAGACAGACAGACATGTAGACATATAGACAAACAGATAGACAAATAGACATGCACTTAGAGAGAGAGAGAGAGAGAGAGAGAGAGAGAGAGAGCATACTGATTTTCCTATATGTTGCATGTATGGGCAATAATGAGTACCTATTTTATACCTTACTTGATTCAAATGGATGGAAAAAATGTTGATGACTAAAGATGATCGTAGGTTGATCATGTGTTAGATCGTCTCAAGATCTTTCTTACGCTTTTTGAACGGAGTTAATCGGACTCCGTATGTGAAAGTTATGGCTTCCAAAGAAAATCCTATTTTAATTTCTTCATAACCCAACCAGGTTATGGAGAATAAAATGCATAATTCTTACTTCTTCAAAATCCGATCGGGTTTTGAAGAAGTGTAAATTGTGCATTTTATTCTCCAGAACCCGATTGGGTTATGTAGGAGTTGAAAAAATACTTTTTGCTTTTCAGAACCCAATCGGGTTATTTGAAATTTAGAAACCTGATCAGGTTCTAAGACGGATTGAATTTATTAATAATATTTTCTAGGCTTGGTTACCAAGCCTAAAACAATTTCAAATTTTCAATAACCCGATCGGGTTATATGAAATTTGAATTTTTTTAAAGATGTGTCCACTTTTTTTACTCACAACTTGGTGCACAAACCCCCTAACTAGTTCTAACTAACTCTCCCCATCTCTTTCAAATTAATTATATGAGCTTACAAATCCTTTGCGAGCATCAAGTCAACCTGAGAAAGATTATATTTTTTCAAGAACAGGAAAACATATTACAATATAAGTCGGGACCCAAATCATAAGAATCTCTCACAAATAGATAAAATATGATGAGAGAACCCACAAGTAGGTCGGCCATGCATATAGAATCATCAAGATAAGGTCCACAAGGCTTCACTAATTGGGAAAATCCTTTGCGAGATGAGAAAATATAAACTGATCATGAAACGTGAAGAACATAGACGTCTCGCCAGAAAACCAAGATATCTCATACATGAAGAAGCCAATCGAGGTGAAAACCTAGGTGAAGTTAAAACACAATGCTAGGAACACTCAATGAGGTGTGCAACAATAACTGATCCAAACTGAAGGAACGCTGAAAGAAGTTCTCAACAACTGACAAATTGGAAAAAATAAAATAAAATATTTTTTTTGTTGATGCAAGATTGCCAAGAACCCAAGATGCTCCTGCATTAGACACCTAGGGTTATTTCAAAAGTAACCCTCTCACTTTCCCAGTGCTAAAGGAAAACTAAGATGGTCAACTTCATCCTCGTAAATCCATGAAGAATCTTCAACTGGTTTATCTTTCCATTTCACAAGATACTATTTGTATTGTTTACCTCTGGTACTTCTTCCAATCCTGCTATCCAAAATATCTTCTATCTCATCCATCTATTTCTTAGGATACTATTTCTCCACATATGATTCATCCCCTTCACAAAATATGATTCATGATTCTCATACAAGTCGGCAACATTGAATATAGGTGATATGTCCATATCATCTAGTAACTCCACTTCATATGCATTCCCTGAATCAAATCTTCTCAAGATTTTACATGGTCCAAACTTCCTAATCTTCATCTTGTTATATGTTCCAACTGGAAATCTACCCTTTTTCAAATAAACCATCACCTTATCTCCTACAAAAAATTATTTATGTCTTCATTTCAAATCTTCTCTCTCCTTATACTTCGGGTTCATCTTCTCCAAATGTTTTTTTACCTAATTGTGTAATCCATTATGTGTTTTGGAAACTATTCTTCTTCTACACTTCTCTTGATTTCATGACTAATATCCCTCAATTATGGTACTCCTTTAGGATTCATTCCTATAACTATCTCGAATGGTGTATTCCATGTACTCTTATTCACTAAATTATTAAATGCAAACTCTGCTTGTGCTATAATTAAATCACAATTCCCAATCTTTTCTCCAACCAAACATCTTAACAAATTTCCCAAACGTCTGTTCACTACCTTTGTTTGTCCATCTTTTTTGTAGCTGATGAAATGTAGAGCTAAATTTCAATTTAGTATTCATCTTCCTCCAAAAATAACCAATAAACTTACTATCCCTGTCTAAAACTATACTCTTAGGTAACCCATGCAATCTCACAACTTCTCTAAAAAATAGATTTTCTATATTTACTATGTCTATTTTCTTCTTACAAGGTATATAATGTGACATTTTTGAAAATCTATCAACTACCACAAACATAGAATCATTACCTCTTGGATTTTTTTAGTAGTCCAAGTCAAAAATTCACGCTAATGTCTTCCCATAGTCTAGTTAGCACTGTCAAAAGCATATAAATCCAATGTTCTAACTACTTCCTTTAGAAACTTGAAAATTTTACAACCCTGAACAAATTTCCTTACATCCTTATGAATTTCAGGCCAAAAATAATTCTCACTCACCAAGGCCACTATTTTTTCAATACCAAAGTATCCATCTAATCCTCCACAATGTTTCTCCTCAATCATATTATCCCTCATTGAACTCTTAGGTATACACAAATGAATTCCCCTGAATAGCATACCTTATGAGTGAAATAATCCAACAATTTACTCTGGTATACTACAACAGGTTACTTGCAAGATTTCAGAGGTTCTTCAAAATCAAGTTTATCCTCATACATGGTCTTCAATTCATAAAATCCTAGCACTTTAACGCTCATCTCTGTCATCATTTTTATTCTTCTACTCAAAGCATCAAAAACCTTATTTGGCGTACCACTCCTATGTTTCAACATAAATGTATAGCTCTACAAGAATTCAACCCATCTCATGTGTCTCTGATTCAACTTACCTTGAGTGTTCAAATATTGCAATGCTTGATGATCGATATACAATACAAATTACTTAGGTAACAAGTAATGTATCCATTTCTTCAAAGCTTGAACTATGGCATAAAATTCTTGATCATAAACTAAATATATATTTTCTTGGAATCATTCAACTTTTCACTGAAATAGGCAACCGGTCTTCCTTCTTGAGTTAATACTACTTTAATTTCATTCCCACTTGCATCACAGTCCACTTGAAATACTTTATTAAAATCAGGTAAAGATAACACTGATTGTTTAGTTACCTTTTGTTTCAACAAATCAAAACTCCCTTGTACTCCATGTGTCCACTTGAATACTTTCCTATCCCCTCTCATTGTCTCAGTCATAGGACTACAAACCAAATTGAAATTCCTAATGAACATACAATATAAACTTGCCAATCTATGAAATGATCTTACCTCTCCAACACTTTCAGGGCTAGGCCACTCAATAATTGCTTTAACCTTCTTAGGATCCATCTTCAATCCTTCTATTGAGATCTCAAAACCTAAGTACACTATCTCTTCCTTCATGGAAGAAAACTCTTTTATGTTTATCAACAACTTTCCCCCCTCAATCTCTGCACACTTGTTTTAGATGAAACATATGATCTTCCTTACTCTTACTAAAATCAAAATGTCACCAAGGTAAACAATCACAAACTTACCCAATATTTCTTCAATACCTTATTCATCACCCACATGAAAGTACTTGGTGCATTAGTCAATCCAAAAGGCATCACTAACAACTCATATAATCCTTCATTTGTATTGAACATTGTCTTCCATTCATCACCCTCTCTGATTCTGATCTAATGATAACCACTCTTTAGATAAATATTTCAGAAATACATTTATCCACTCAAGAAATCGATTATATCATCCATCCTAGGAAAAGGAAACGTATATTTCACTATAATCTTATGAATATCTCTTGAATTATTACACAATATCCTTTCTACATTCCTCTTTGGTGCTAATACTATTGGTACTGCACAAGGACTCAAACTTTCTCTGATCATACCTTTCCTCCGTAACTCTTGCACTTCTCTATTCAATTCTTAATTCTCTGCAGGTGTTATCTAATGTGCTACTTTATTTGGAAAAATAGCTCTAGGAAT
The DNA here is from genome assembly GCA_018584345.1 of Thuja plicata. Lineage (NCBI taxonomy): Eukaryota > Viridiplantae > Streptophyta > Pinopsida > Cupressales > Cupressaceae > Thuja > Thuja plicata. Next base: position 680,616 of record MU223796.1, read on the forward strand.
TATATCCATTCATTGAATAATACTTCTCAACGGAAGCAATCCATTAGTCACATTATCTAATATTATATCTTCATACTCAGTTAACAATTCCCTTATTTCTTCAGGATGTTCCTTTTTTGGTTCTGAATTAGACTTCTTAGGAATCAATGCATAACACATACTATCATTTCAAGATATCCAATAATTTCCTTCCTTCATTCAAACAAATCCTAATACCAGTGCAATTCTCATTCTTCGGATTCTCTAACAAAGGAAACAACACTTGTTTCATCCCATTAGCAACAATAGTATACCTATTCCTTCTTCCATCATGCAAAGCTTATCTATCATACTATCATGGTCTATCCAACAAGATATGACAAACATCCATAGGCATAATATCACAAAGAACCTCATCATGATAAGATCCAATCTTCAATTTTACTAGGCATTGTTTACTTACCAGTACCTTATGATCATCCTAGATCCATGCAATCTGATAAGGCTTCATATGTTTCAACCTTTTCAACTTCAACTTATGCACCAACTCCTCGGAGGTTAAATTATCTAAACTACAACTTTCAATGATCACTTTGCAACACTTTCCTTTAACTTTTCATCTTGTCTTGAACAAACTTCTCCTTGGCATTGGTTCTCACTCTGTCTATTCATGACATAGGGTTCTTCTCAATATTAGGGCTTCTCCATCTTTGGGTCAGTTCAAAGCTTTACTAGATTCTTCTTGGACACAAAAGCATTTTTTCCACCATTCTCTATCTTCTTGCTTGAACTTCCTTGAGTACATTCAAAGGCTTAGTGCCCTTCACCACCACATTTAAAATAGGTTCCTTTAAAAACTCTCTTCTCATCTCTCTTATAGCTACTTGATACACCTCCTCTCTATAAATTTATGTCATCCCTTTGGTATGATTTTTCTTCCTTGAATTCTCTTACTCTGATCTGAATAAGATCTTCCTTCTCCAAAATTTCTACCCCTTTGGGATCTTCCACCTTTTCCTCTTTGTCTTTGTTCATGTCTTTTGTTCAATTTTTCCTCATCTTTTAGGGCATATTGGTAAGCTTCCTCCACACTTTGTAATTTAACCAAATTGAACTCATCTTGAATTGATTTCCTCAAACCATTCAGGTACCTTGCTTCCCTCTCAAAATGATCATCATTATGTTCATATATGATATCCTACCTATAGAATTCCTTGGTATACTCCTTCACACTAATATCCCTCTATTTGATATTTTGCAACTTCCTAAAAAAACTTAATTGATAATCAATAGGTAAGAATTTGGCCTTTAATTTGTTCACCATCGTATCCCATAATTTGATTTTTCCTTGCTGCTTCTTTGTCAATCAGTCTGGAAATGTTCCCATTGTAATGATGCATGTCCCCTTAATTTGGTGCAAGCATACTTCACCTTCTTATCATCGTCGATACCTTCATGATCAAAGTACTTCTCCATCTTTGTGATCCTATCAAGTAATTCATCTGAATCCAATTTACCATCATTGTTTGGTGGATTGAAATGAGGTCTTGCATTGACTATAATTAATACTTTTATAAATCTTTCATCCTTGTATTCAATTTCAGGTTCAGTTTGTGGAACACCTCCTTCAGCTACTTCTTGAATTTTTTCTTTGTCTTCATCACTTACATCTGCAATGTGTTCACCTCTTCTATGGGCCATCTCAATAGCTTCTAACCTAGCCACATTTTTCCTCAACATATCCAACACAACTAGATCTTCATCTCTCCTTCCACCTCTATCATTTTCTCTTCAAGCCATCTTGAGAAAATCATCTGCAATTGCGGGTCATATCCCCACTCTGCCACCCCACAACAAATCAAATTAAGGACTTTTCCAACTCAGGGAACATGATCTGCAAAAACAAAATTGGAAGCTCGCTCTGATACCGCATGATGCAACCAAAGACATGAGGAACTTCAAAGAATCTAGTCTGATCCTTGTAGAAGGAGTCACACAATGAGATAAAAATGATATATAATGAGAGATATTCCAGATCAACTTTCTTATTATCAATAAACTCAAGTAGAGTGGATATGCAACATACAATCTTACATTCCAGGCATACATCCCTATTTTTCAACCTTTAATAGGTTATTTTTTAATATTATCTATCACAAGCCTTCCCTAACTAGTTATAACTACCTCTCCATATCCCTATGGGATCAATTACATGAGCTTATCAATCCTTCACAAGTATTGGGTCATCATGAGAAAGATTACATTTTTCCAAGAATAGGAAAATATATAACAATATACGTTAGGACCCAAATCATAAGAATCTCTCACAAATAGATAAAACATGAAAAGAGAATCTAAATTAGGTCAACCATTCATATAGAATCATCGAGATATGGTCTACAAAGCTTCTTCGATCAGGAAAATCCCTCACGATATCAAAAAATATAAATTGGTCGTGAAACGTGAAGAATAGAGATGTCCAACAAAAATCCAAGATATATCATACACGATTTGAAGACAATCGAGGTACAAACCTAGGTGAAGGTAAAACATGATACTTGGAACATTCCATGAGGTGCGCAACATTAACTGATCCAAATTGAAGGGATGCTGAAACAAACTCAGAAAATAAAAAATTGGAAAACAAAAAAAAAAAATTTTTGGGGTTGATGCAAGATTTCAAAGAACCCAAGATGCTCCTGCATCATAAATTTCTTCTTATAATGGGTTATGATCATTACCAAATTTTGTTGCTCTACTTCAAGAGGATAGTGTCCCAATTCATCGCCCCTTCCATTTAGAGAATATACGGTTCAAGGATGACAATTTTGCATGTTTAGTATCCAAATGATGGAATGAATCTCCTAACTTTCTTGTGAAGAAATCTTTCATTTTTAAAAAAATTACAATTTAAAAGAGTTAGATTAAGGAGTGGAATAGATCTCACTTTGATAATATTTTTTACCATAAGACTAGGCTTGAAAGGGAGTTGAAATCTTTGAATAACAAAGTTATTCAATCTTACATGGATGTTATGGAGATTTAGGCAGAAAAAGCTATGAAAGCTAAATATGTAGAGGTTCTTGGAAGAGAGGAAATTCTTTGGCAGAAAAAATCCAAGGATTTTTGGATAAAGGAGGGAGATCATAAAAAAATCCCCCCACAACTCAATGAAGGAAAAGAGATTAGTCAATAGGATTTCCATGATCAAGAATAGTATTGGTCAATGGATTAGGGAATCATAAAAAATTAACAAAGAAATCTTATATTTTAAAAATTTACTAAAGGTAGAGGATGATTCTAGAACCTATCACTGACTATTAGAATTCATTCCCTCTATTGTTACTAAATAAAAAATAGGATTCTATAAGAAAACATTGGTATTAAAGAAGTTAAAGATACATCATTTTTAATTGGAGGTAAATCCCTTGACCCTAATAGTATTCTTGCAGCCTTGATTCAAAAATTATGGAAAGTGTTTAGAAATGACCTTTGGGATGCAATAGAAGAATCAAGGAGAGAAATTGATGTCCTCAAAACCTCAACACTACATTGATAGATTTAATCCCAAAGAAGGAGGACATATAAACATTTAATGATTTTAGGCCTATTTCACTTTGTAATATGGTTTACAAGGAGATGGCAAAAAAATTAAAAAAAATATATTGGCTTATATTTTTTTGGAAGAGAGGAATGGATTTTCTTCTTATAGATCAATTTTTTTAGGGTATAATAATAGTGTGCATGAGGCTATTCACTTAATCAAAAGTGAAAAAACTAAAAGAATGCTTGTAGAATTGGACATCATAAAATTATACGATTAAATGGATAGGGAATTTCTTTTGAAGGTAAAGGAAGGGTTTAGCTTTGGCCAGCATTTGATATCTTGGGTTAGAATTTTCATATGCGAGCCTTGTTTTTCTATTTTGGTCAATAGTAGAACTCACGGATTCTTTTAGGATTGGAGAGGAATCCGGAAAGGTGATCCAATATCACCCTTGTATTCATCATCATGGTTGAAGTTCTAGGATGGCTCATTAGTAGTAAACCCAAAAATGTTTTGTGGAGGGGGGTGAAAATTTCCCTTGGGATAGAGAATTCTTTCCATCTCCAATTTTTCATTGACACTTCAATTTAATGGGAGAAACTTATTTCAAAGAATAAAGAGTAATGAAATCTATGTTGGACGTATACAAAAAGTGTTCTAGTCAATCATTAAATTGGAGTAAATTGGAAATCTTCTTCTTTAATACATGCCCTGAAAAACAAAGAGATATTTTGAGGATTTTGGGAATGAAGGAAGGAACCTTAGGTCATGTAAATTCCATGGTATAAATTTATTTGAAGGGGTAGAGAGGTCATTCGTTTGAAACAATATACTAGATCATTATAGTAAAATATTGGAGGGGTGGAAGAGTAGGTGGTTGTCTTCAGTAGGACACATCATTATGTTAAAATCAATTTTGTATCAGCAATCCCTCTTTTTCGATGTCTTGTTTAAAAATTCTAGTTGAAATCATCAAAGCCATAGAGAAAAGAATGTGTAAATTTATGTGGAGTGGGAACCAAGATTAGGACAAAATACCTCTTGTAGTATGGGTTAGAATATGTCAACACAAGTTAGCAGGGGGTGTTGGCTTGAGGAATTGGCAACTTATGAATGAAGCCGTGGGTGTGAAACTGATATGGAATATGTACCAGAATCCATATTAGAAATGGGCTAAAATTCTCAAGGAAAAGAATTTGGATAGAAAAGATAGATACAAAATTTTAACTATTCAGAACCCTTTAAGAGGGTCTTCCTTTTGGAACTTTATGTTGTCATATAGACCATTAATTATTAATCATATTTTGTAGCTCATTGGACCTAGTAATAAGGATAACTTCTTGTGTGAATTATGGGATGGTCATATAATATTAAGTGAAGAAATAAGATTCAAGGAGGTGCAAAGAATATCAAGTATGGTATGGGGTTCTATGGTTAAATACTATATTGTAAGGAGATCTTTGAATGGAATAGATCCATGGGAATTGAAATCACCTTTCCATTTACTTTTATCAAAACATGATCAGGATCATTTTCTTGCATTAATATTTGAAGAACTTCCAATTATCTTTTTTGGGAAACAAGATGATATAATTTTGTGTGGTTCTCAGAAAGGGAGATACTATGTGAAAATTGGTTATAAAATTTTGGAAAACGTGTAGTACCTCCCATTGTTGCATTCTATTTTTGTATATTTTGACATGAGTTAGAATCTTTGATGCAACTCTGTGACTATTTGTATGTTATTATTTTGGTATTGACATTATGAGATGAACCTAGTACAATTATAATTCTTTTGTTAATATAGATATCCCTACTGACATAGATGATGGGTAATACTTGTGCTTTCAATTATGAGCATATATCCATGATGACCCTTTTGTGATGTGAAATGATGTTATATGGTGTTATCTGGTTTATTTTATATCTAAGAATATTTGATTATGTTTATTTTGATGTGGTTCATAAGATTTAATAATGTATGAGTCATTGGTCATTGACGTATTATTACTAATTCACCCAAACATATTTTATATATTTTCAATATGGTCTATCTTTGGGCAGAGAAACTATTTTTGGAAATTTTAATATTTTTAGTAAGTTGTTAATTTGAGCACAGATTGTCCCAAATTGCTTCCCTAGAGATTCATTTTGGATATATAAGCCTTCCATTAAATTTTCATGGAAAGATCTAGCATCATTTGGAAGATATTGAATTTTCTATTTTGGTAGGGTGGTACAAAAACTTTGAACTTAGTTTGAAGGCCTTAGGGGCTTTGAAACAAGGTCAAACAACTAAATGTTGTAGAGTTCTTCATGGGATTTCCAAAATGGGGTCATAATAGACAATCAACTAAACAGTTCACAAGTTATGGTTTTTGGAAGTTGGGCTATTAGGACTCCAGTTTTAATACATAAGGAAGAGGGAGAAAAATCACTTAAGTCATAAAATTGAACCACTAGGCACCGAAATAGGAAAAATTTACTTTCTAGAATCTTATGAGGTGGTTAATTGTGCTACTTATATAGGGAAGAATGGGGGTTTTAGGGTTCAATTTCAGAAGTGTATATTGTGGCTTTTTCTTGCAAATTATTGTAATAAAAATGCACATGTGGTTGTAGCATGTTACTTTTCTAAATATTGTAATGTCGTTTCATTGAAGATAATAGAAAGAAAGTATTTTTTTCTCACTATTGTTTTGTTCTTGCTATTTTCTATTTATTTACCTATTGCACTGTGTATGTTTGGTTGAATAAGGGGAGTACCCTTCATGAAGCGGTAACAAAGAAGAAGTTCTTGAGTCTATAAATAGTTTGCCGAATGTGAGATAATTTACATTAGGACTATGGTTGTCGGTCTACGAGATAAGTGTAGAAAATGCCTCCATAAAGGAACTATGGTGGAAGGGTTGTGAGTGTCACAAAAGAGGGTTTTAAAGCCCTCCAAAGCTAAGTGCAATCATTGTAAGAGGAGCTACATAGAGGAGTCGATATTAGGACAATAGATGCAATTGAGGATGAATCTAAAGAAGGATAATTTGAAGAAGAACAAGAAATGGCTATGGATCCTGATGAAGCTACTTTTTTGAGAGTCATCTCCAGATCGGAAAGAGACAAAAAATTGAAGTTTCTACATTTTTTGGAAATCTTGATCCATAATATTTGATCAATTAGATCAATGATATGGATGGGTACTTTGATTTTGAAGAAATAAAATATCTTGAGATGGTTAGATTCACAAAGGTGATGCTGAAAGGTCATGCTAAAATTTGGTGGAAAGAAGTTCAATTGAAGAGAAATAGAAGAGGGAAGGAGATGATAAAAAGGTGTGATCAGATGGTGGGAAAACTAAAGATATGGTTCATTCATGTTGACTATAAGCTTGATTTTCTGAAGAAAATATAAGGGTTGAAGCAAGTAGGAAAATTCATCCAAGAGTATACAAAATATTTCTATCGAGTCCTTATCAAAATGGGTCATTCTGAAGCTAACAAGGAGAAGGTTGTCTGTTACATAAAGGAGTTGAGGTCAAGTATTCAAGAAGAGTTGATATTGGTAAAAATGTCTACCATTGAAGATGCATATCAATTTACTTTGAAGGTAGAAGAAAAATTAAACAAGAAGCTTGAGAGAAAGAAAAGTGGAAGAGGTCATGGTGGAAATCCGAGTGGGCGGTCTTATGGAGGCCAAAATGAAGATTAGAAAAAAAATGGTGATTCTAGTAGCAGCCATAATTAGAGGGGAAATAATTTATATCACGCTCACAATCAAGATAATAAAGATCAAAGAGGAAGATGAAGAGGGAAAGGACCATGAAGAGGAGGTTTTCGTGGGACATGTTTTCATTGTGGAGAGAAAGGACATAGATCTTATGAGTGTCCTCAACATCAAGGGAGAAAAAATAGAACACCGGGTGACAATGCATGAGTTATGCATGTAGATGAAGATTCCAAGTCATCACATTCTGAAGATTGTGAAAGAGGAGAGGTCCTTGTTACCAAAAGAGTCTTGATAAATGATGAGAAGGAACCTGAGAAAAAGAAGAATTTGTTTCACACAAGGTGTAAGTGTAATGGTAAAGTATGCAATCTAATTATTGATAGTGTTAGTGTTGATAATATTGTTTCAAAGGAAATGATTAATAATTTAAAGTTGGAGAGAAGAAAGCATCTGAGTCCCTATCAGATTTCTTGGTTGTAGAAGGATCACAAGGCTTTGGTTAATGAATAGTGTATGGTAAAGTTCAAAATTAGAAACTATCATGACTGGGTATTATGTGATATTATACCTATGGATTTTTTTCACCTGTTGTTAGGGAGGCCATGGTAATTTGATTAATGTGTTGTACATGATGGGTATGCAAATACCTATTCTTTGACAAAGGATGGATTCTGACACAAGCTAAAGCCATTGAAAGAAATAGAGGAAAAGGTATGTAGTAATGAAAGAATATATTTAGTTGATGGAAGGAAATTTCTAGAAGGCATGAAGCATGAAAATTTTTGTTTTTATTTAATTCCAAGAGTTGATAAAGAGGAAGTAGAAGATGTACTTGTGGAAGTTGTAGAGTAGTTAGATGAGTTTTAGGATATTGTATATGATAATGTACCTAATGGATTTCCACCAATAAGAAAGATTATTCATAAAATGGACTTGATTCTTGGAGCCAATTTGTCGAATAAGGCAACCCATAGAATGATTCCAGCAGAGAGTGAAGAATTAGATTGGAAAGTGCAAGAGTTGTTACAGAAGGGGTTGATTCAAGAGAGTTTGAGCCCATATGCTATACCAACAGTACTAGCACCAAAGAAGAATGGAGAATGGAGGATGTGTATAGATTCTTGGGTTATCAATAAGATTACTATCAAGTATAGACTTCCCTTTTCAAGGATGGATGACATTATGGATTGCTTGAGTGGAGTTGAGTACTTCAAAAAGATAGATATGAAGAGTGGATATAGCCAAATCCAGATTAGAGAAGGATATGAACGAAATATATCCTTCAAGATAAATGAGGGATTTTATGAGTGGTTAGTCATGCCTTTTGGGACAACCAATGCACCAAGCACATTCGTGCAACTCATGATCGAGGTATTGAAACAATTTTGAGTAAGTTTTTTATTGTTTACTTAGATGGTATTTGTATCTTTAGTAAGACATTGGAAGAACATATAATGCATAGTCATAGGGTCTTTGGGATTTTTTTGTCTTAGAAGATGGTCTTAAAATAAACCAATAGAAAGTAAAGGCTATCCTTGAATGACCTACTCTAATGAGTGCTATTGAATTAAGGTATTTTCATGGTTTGGCCAGCTTGTACAATTTTTTTATCAAGAATCTCAGTAGTACTTGTGGACCCTTAACTAAAAACATGAGGGGATAGAAAAGAGTTTAAGTGGACTACATGAGAAACAAAGAGTTTTGATTTGGTGAAAATAAAATTTATATAGAAACCTATTTTGGCACTTCCAAATTTTAATAAGGTATTTCAAGTAGACTTTGATGCTAATGTTAATGTCATTGGAACTGTTTTGAGTCAAGAAGGTAAACCCATTGCTTATTTTAGTGAGAAGTTGAATGATGCCAAAATAAAATATTTTGTTTATGATCTGGAGTTTTATGCTATGGTTCAAGCATTGAGGAAGTGGATACATTATATTCTACCTAAAGAGTTCTTTTTTATTTACTGATCATCAGTATTAGAATAGCCAAGGAAAGTTGAATCAAAGGCATTTAAAATGGGTTAATTTTTTGGAGAGTTGCACTTTTGTCTTGAAGCACCAAAGTGGAGATTCTATTAGGGTTGCAGATGCCATGAGTAAGAGGAAGAATTTGTTGGCAGAGATATAGATTAAAGTTGTTGAGTTCTAGGAACTCAATATTTTGTATCCTAAGGATCCTAATTTTGGCAAGGCTTGGAGAGTTTATACAGAACTTGTTACTCTTGAAAGGACCAGATGGTAGGATTTTATAATATAAGATGAGATGTTATTCAAAGGGATCCAATTATGCATTCTATAGAGATACACGAGGGAGAACCTAATCAAAGAGAAGCATAGTGGAGGATTAGTTGTAAAATTTTGGTCGATATAAAACCATTGCTCTAGTTTCAAAGCATTATTATTGGCCACAATGACAACAAGATGTTAAGAAGTTTGTACAAAGTTGTAGATTGCATCAAATGGAAAAAGGAACCAAGTAGAATACAGGGTTATATCAGTAATTATCTATACCAAAGAGGATATGGGAGGATATTAGTATGGAATTTTTTCTTGGTTTACCAAGGAATCAAAGAGGGAATGATTCTATTTTGTGGTGGTAGATAGGTTCTTGAAGATGACACATTTTATTCCTGGTAGAAAGACTAAAGATGTTCATGTGGAAGAATTGTTTTTCAGGGAAGTGGTGAGACTATATGGTATGTTCAAAATCATTATTTCAGATCGAGACACCATATTTGTTGGTTATATTTGGAGGAGATTGTCGAAAAAGAAAGCAATGAATTTGAAATTCAGCTCAGCACACCATCAACAAATTAATGGATAAACAGAAGTGGTGAACAGGAGTTTGGATTTTTTTTGCGATGCTTAGTTGGAGATAAACCCAAGGGGTGGGATTTTATTTTACCACAAGAAGAATTTGATAATCCTAAAGGATAATATATTTTTTCATTAGTATACAAAGGAAATAGTTTTTGAACTATCACTAGCATGATCACTAAAAAATAGGTTTATAGTGCAACCCGACACAAAAGTTCACAAAGGTCATGAAAAATGCAAAGTGCAGGTGAACATCAATAGATAGTTTACAGTGTAAACCAAGAGCACAATTTACAGTGTAAACCGACAACACTATTTACTGAGAAAACCAACAAACAGTTCAGAGACAACACGGAGGAAAGACTACAGAGCAACCCAAGCACCAGTCTACCAAGAGACAGTTTTAATTCTGAGAAATGTGGATCTGAGTTACACATTAGATAAAACACTTGAGTTTTATAATTAGCTTTAATGCTTATCTTTAAAACTATTTCTTGAGGGACAAGTAAAGAATATGTAATTATTTTAATCAGTCTAACTGATTGTAAACATGCAAACTAGGAGATCAAGGTCAAGTTATAAACCTTTGATCATAGAGTTTTCATTATAAAGCGTGAAACCCAAATAGGTCAATACATTGTATAAATAGATGTATAAATCAATCAGACATTGATGATTGTAGCCACAGAAGACATATATGGATCAGATAGAGATTTTTATGCAGAAGGACAGCCAAATATAAAATCAGTTATGAAGAACAAGATTCAAGGATACTGAGAAGAACAGAGGTATTAATCAATCACTATAGGTGATACATATACATTGTGTACTTAAATGATCTGTATTCAGCAATTCAGGATTGCATATCATCAGGTCAACAAGTATTTTTGAATACTCTCTAAAAATTGTAGCAAATAGAAGAAATCCTTTAAGAAGGTGGATTTAACAATCCTTATGTAAATTATGTCTTAATCGAGTACACATTTAACAGTGTTGCTAAATCTCTTAATAGAGTAGACCTTAACAAGTCTCAAATGTTACTCCTAACAGGGTAAGATCATCAGAAGTGATCACACTTGTAGCCTTAACCGGCACCTTCTATTCTGTAGATAGTGAAGCTTTATGGGTTTCATCCTCACCACAGTTTTTACCTTCTAATAGGATTTTTTTGTGTTACCAATTCTTGTGTCATGTGTACTTACATTTCATGAAAGTTTCTATGAATGTTTATATGCAATTAAGTTTATGTTTTGATATTACATGCATAAGATAGAAAAGCATCAATGGTCAGTAATACAAGAACAAAGCACTAATGGTTAATTGATGAAAAAATTAAGGGTACTGATTAACCCCTCCCCTCTCAGTACACACCATTCCATTATTCCAACAGAATTTGCATACAATAATTATGTCAATAGATTCGCTTTAAATCACCATTCCAGATTATAAATCAAAGTAGTCCTAGAAATGATTCATAATTAAGGATGTTGGACAATGGATAAAAGAGTAGAGATAAACTTGAACACCTTTCAAAACACTTGAGGAATTTTCATGAAGGGGTGAGGAAGCATATTAATAAAAATGAATATTTAGTACAAGGCTAAGGAAAATCAGAAAAGGAGACACAAAGAATTTCATATTGGAGATGAAGTCATGGTTCATTTGAGAAAGGAAATATTTTGAGTGGGAACATATAATATGTTGAAGATGAAGAGGTTTGGGCCATGTAAAATCCTGAAGAAGCATGATTCTGAAAATGCTTATGAAGTATAGTTACCTAGTGAACTCAATATTTCATATGTATGTAATATTTTAGATTTGACAGCGTATCATGAAGTATCAAAGAGGAGATAGTAGAAGAACAGTGGAATACTCCAGAACCTACTTCAGCTACATAGGATATAGATGACATCTTGTATATTCATGTTGGTATAAGCATAAGGAACAAGAACTATGAAGAGTACTTGGTCAAATGGAAAGGATGACCTGTTGAAGATTCATCATGGCTACCAAAGGAAGAGGTTGATCACCTTGGTTTTCCTTTTTACACCTGAGACGTGACAAGATCACTTCTCAAATTATACCAGGTGTCTGATGTAGGAGAATCTAGGATGTAAGAAAAATATTGCATCACCCAAAATATTGTCTAGTTTTTCAATAAGGGTTATATTTGGGAAAGGTTATTATTTTTGGAAAGTCTACTATAAGTTGTTTATTTGAGCATAGATTGTCCCAATTGATTCCCTAGATATTCATTTTGGATATATAAGCCTACCAATAAATTTTCATGGAAATATCAAGTTTGGCTTTGAAGATATTGAATATTTTGTTTTGGTGGGGTGGTACAAAAAATTTGAACTCTATTTTCAAGGCCTTAGAGGCTCTAAAAGGGGGTCAAACTTTGTTCAGCTGATGCTTTGTTGAACAGGCTTAATAATTGGGAGGGGGGAGGGAATATGTTAATCCTACACAACTTATAAAACTTTCTCTTTGTTGGTAAACACTTAAACAATATTGACAACACCTTAAGATTTATTGGTAAAGCACATTAAGAATTCATAGAAGATGTAAACATGAAATGCACAGAAACACTGAAATAGAGAACACCAAATTTAATGTGGAAACCCAAGATGGGAAAAACCAAGGAGAAAAATATCAAGATATAATAAATACCAGTTAAGGTGACACTGATAAGGTGATTTGATACAAAGGCTCACTGCCAAAAAGAGAAGGGCTCACTACTGATATAGAAGGGTCACTGCCAATACACAGGCTCACTGTCAGTACAAGGGATCACTACTCAGGAATAATGAAAAGATGATAGAACCCACCTCTAAGATCTACAAATTCCTCTATAAGAACACAGATCTCCTTCACATGAATTCATATTCACCTTACATATATCCAAAATATATATACATATGAACGTACTTACATATGCATATATGTTTACATGTACTCACACACAAATATATACACACACACAACATCATGAGATCCAAAATAGGTCAGCCACCACAATTTGACTTAGGTCACACCAAAATATTCCCATGGTGGAAGATAATGAATTGAGGACCACCTCAACCAAACCAACATGCCAAACTTTGGATAAGCACTCCACACCTTTTCCAAGGTAGTTGGCTCCAACAGATCTAGATATGACCTAGCAAGAAATCTACCAAAAAATAGAGTCCATAACCATGTATCTATCAGTGAATGCACAGGACACTCCAACTAATACATCAAACTATCAGTACATACCAACTGATACACAAGAAGCTGAGATAATGAATATGTTGACATAAATGAAAACTGTTGGAATTATATTGGAATGATGTACTGAGAGGGGAGGGGTGAATCAGTACTTTTAAAACTTTTCTTGGTTAGCCCATTAACCCTTAATCATCAGTTTGTAAATTATCTTATCTAACTGTTCATCTTTCTTTTTGTATATGCAATCATATCATAAGTTCTTTAGTATGTAACCATAACAGAAACATTCATGAAAATAGATAACACATAACACAAGCTATGATATCACAAAAAACTCCTGTTAGGATGTAAAAATTGCGGTGGGGATTGTTACCCACAAGACTTCACTATCTGCAAATAAGAAGGGGCCAGTTAAGGCTTACAATTGGTCACTTCTGATGACCTACCCTATTAGGAGTATTACAGTGGAGACCTGTTAAGATCTACTTTGTTTGAAGCTTTAGCAACTCTATTAAGTGTGCACTCTGTTAAGAGATTTAGTAAGAATGGTTAAGTCCACCTTCTACAAAAGGATTTTAGATGTGATGCACTTGTTATAATGCAACTACATAAGTATTTGATTTGATGATGTATGCAATCTCTAATTGTTGATAAAAAATCCTATTAAGCTTCATATATATAAGTAATCATCCTTCCATGATTGAATAATACCTTTGTCTGCTTGTCGGTAGCCTCTGTGTGTTCTTGACAACTGATGTGATCTATTTCTAAACTTTGCATGAATTTTGCCTTTTTATTTTTACATGCTCTTCATGGCTATCAACAACAATGAATTCATAACTCACAATTGATTTGAACATCTATTTATAATAGCTTTTGGCCCAATTCTTGATTCACACTTCGCAAGTTAACTCTAGATCCAAGGTTTACAACTTGACCTTGATCTTTAGTTAGATATGTTTTAGATCCGTTAGGATGCTTTAAAACATTTACATAAATCTTGCTTGAC